>RJWM01008018.1:0-75044 GCA_004363535.1 Dasyprocta punctata | reverse complement strand
TATTTGGTATCTTTGTGAATTCTAGTAAGATCTACATGGGAGAGATACATTTTCTGTAATGACCTCAATTTTTCTCCATCCCACGAATATTGAAAAAATTATATATTGCTTCTAATTGAAGAATCCATTAAAGTTTAAATAGATGAAATGATGAAAACTAAAGACCTGGAATTTTGTCCAAGCCAGAGAAAAAGTCATTGGCAAAGCTCTGTGCTTACCTTTCTGTCCTTCTTTAGTTTTTTCACTCCAGTCTTCCTTTTATTGTTCCTTCTTTTTTCCTTTCCTCCCATTTTATCTCTCTTTCTTTATTCATTCATTTCTCTATCAATTCATTTGTCATATCAATCACTTATCTCAAAAGAAATTTAGTAGTTTGGCATTGCGATTATTTTTAAGAAAGTAGTTTGTACTGGCTAACTCCACACTCTAAGATACTTGGCTTTTCTATCTCACATGTTGCATATATTTCATAAAAATATGTGCAATATATCCAACTGAAAACTTTGATAAAATATACTGAAGACACATACATAACATCATCTCACTAGATATGGAAAAACTATTCATTGAAAATAAATTTCACATTAAATAAAACAAAAAAGACTAGGTGTCAAAAGAATACACTTCGATATAATAAACACTACATAACTCCATTTTCCGAGGTTAAATTTGAAGGGACTTTTTTTCTAAGAATGGAGGCTGTGGAAAGATAGTTGCTCTTGTTAGCTGCATTCAGTATCATACTGAAACTGTCAACCAAACCAGTTAGTCAAGAAAGCAAATAAAAAGTCTCTAACTTTGGAACAGAACAGGTAAAATTATCTACCTTTGTGGATAAAATGATATGACAGTTTAACCAGATTATTTTATTTGATTGTCCTGAGATCTACAAAGGAGATTAGTAAAGCACATTTCTCAGTGTGTCTGTGAAGGTCACAGAAATGTGTATTTGAGTTCTGCATCTGGTCCATAACCTCTTTTCCCTTTTTTTTTGTTTGCATCTACCAAGCTTTGTTTCCAGGCACCGTGAAATGAACACATTATTCCACCATGTTCCTTTTGCATAAAGCTTCTGCTATAGAACCAGACATTAATCAATTTAACCCTCTAAAACAATGAGCCAAAATGAATGCCTACTTAAATTGCAGTTTTAGAGTATTTTCTCCTGAAGTTAAGAAAGCAAACTAATAGAGAAAATTATTACAAAGAAGTAGAGTCATTATTGTAATATACTTACCCAGATGGTTCAAAAAGTCTTTGGAACTCTTCTTTTTTTTTTTAATTTTAAAAATGCAAAACAGAAAAAAAGGTAGAAGTAATACAGAATTTTGAAAAAAAAAGCAGTAAGAAATCAATACTAGTCAATATATTACATATTGTTATCTTAGAAGTAGTTGTTCAAATTATGAAATCTAGGCATAAAAAAAATCACACAATCAAACAATGACAAAACAAACTATTTCTAATGAACCTCTTCTATAGAAGAAATTTGGAAGCTGCAAACTAGAAAAGTACTAGATATGTAGCTGTGACCAGAACTCAAAAGACCAGAATGCTAACAGAAATGAGAAAATTGAGGGCAAAGCTCATGAGGCTTTTGTTGAGAATGAGGACTTTATTGAGAATGAGAAGATGCAAAACCAGTGGGTTACATTTTGGCCATGTCCTGTCACTTTGCAGGAGATTGAGATTAAAGATAACAGACTAATTTATACAGTGAAAGAAACTTAGAGACAGCCCAAAATTCAGGCTTGGCATGAGTACTGCTGGCTTATTTCAGTTAGATTTATAGAGAGAATACAAGGCAAAGAGTAGAGCAGAAATATTAGAATATAGGAGTCCATCTGAATCTCATCACAGTCTGGAGAGGTTTATAAATTGTAATCCCAGGGAAAAACTACTGGAATTCTCTCAAGTAAATTCCAGTCTACCACTTCTAATGCAACCCGTGGAGAGAATAAAGAGACAAAGACATATCTGCAGTTGTGGGGATCCAAGGGAGTCCTAAGTCCAGTTAGAACCAAGGCTAATCAAAACAAAGGTCACAACCCAAGGCCAAATCCTGGATTTTATTTATTTATATATTTTTTGTAGCACCGGGATCGAACTCAAAACGTCTCACCTGTCAGGCAGCTGCTTAAGTCACTGAGCCAAACTCCCGAACCTAGTTTTTTGAGACAGGGTCTCACTATGTAGTTCAGGTTGGCCTTGTGCTCACATTGTAGCACAAGCTGGCCTTGAACTCACAACACTCCTCCTACCTCAGTCTCTTGAGTGCTGGGATTAAAGGTCTGCACCACCACGCCTGGCTAACTCTGGATTTTATTAATTCATGAAGAGAGGAATGGCTCAGGATTGAGAATGGTGGGAAGTATGTGAGTACTGTGAGTTGGGCTAGGTAGGAGGCACAGTGGCACCCCTGAAATACACAGAAAGAGGCATGCAGAAAGAGTACTGGATTCTAGTGTAAGAGGTAGCCTCTAAGTTTGGAGGAATCTGCATAACACAGTTTGAGGAAGTATCTTTGGGTCAGTTGCTTCAGCTATGATGTCTAGCATTTATTGATTTATTTATTTGGTCTAACTTTTATTGCCCTGGGACCTTGCTGCCTCTTTCTCAAGGCTCAGTCACAGTGGATAGTGTGGCATCTGTCTGACTAGCTCACACTTAATAGTAGGGTGCTGTAGATGGCCATCACAGACCTGTTGCTTTGCTTCGCTTCAAAAGCTACACATTAGCACCTTGGCTAGACCCATTAAAGCCAGTTGAGTGGGTAGAGTACTTTCCTTGCCAGCTCTGTACATGTCAGTCCAGGAAAGTAGGGCAATGGTGAACCACAATGGAAGCAAATTGTCTTCTTTCAGGAGGTGGCCCTCCACATTTGAAAAACTGAAATTTTGTCCCCAAAGAAAGCAGAAGTAAAATTGGGTAGTTGGGAGGTGTACTTGCTGAAGAAGTTGGTGTCACTAAAAAGACACAAAATTCTTTGAACACAGACATGAATAAAGATGCCTTAAGGACATTTTAGGACTCCACAAGACCCAAAGCACGATGGGTGCAAAACTATAAATTTGTAATTTAACAAAAGAATTCCTGGAACCTCTATTCAAGAAGGACAATAAAGGGAATTAATTCCCTGAGCTTCATTTCAGCCATCCATGCTGTTGTATTCTACTGCAGCCATGGTCCAAGGGGACCAAGCTACTGTTCATGTTGGAGACATAAGTCACATGATGCAAGTTTTCTGGGCTTGCGGTTTCCAAGACTTGTGATGGAAGCTTCTTACTGGATCTTGAAAGAAGGCCTTAAACCCCATAAAATGTGTGCTTGAGAAGCATTGCGTGAAGCTGTTCAAATGAAACTGAGGGTCCAGTGAAAACGCTTGAAAGTTGGAGGTACTAAAAACATGGAAAACCCACAGGGATGGCTGAAAGCAGTGATCAAAAGCAACTCATGGAAGACGTCATAGGTTGCAACTCAACCTATGAGCAAAACTCAAGCCCTCTGGAGCTCACATCTCACCTCCATTTGCTCTGAATGATTGACCCTTAGCTGTGAGATATACTGTTTACTTTAAGGAATTTCATTTTTGTTTTGGTCAGTTTCCTTTCTCTCTCCTCATTCCTCCTGTTTTGAATGGGAATTTTTACCCTACGTTATATACTGGAAATATACAACCTGATTTTTAAATTTTACAGATGTTCATAGCTATGAGTTTGTCTCAAGTTTTGAGACTTGGCTTGTACTTTTGAGCACTGTTGGAAACATTGAGACAGAGAGAAGAGATTAGTACATCTTTGGTTGTACACAGGACAGTTATGTCATGTTAGTTGGAAGTATGACTTAGTTATTATCTGTATTTGGAGGTTAAGTTTAATATGGATTAAGGAAATGTGTTTGCTTGTCAAGTTGACATTGTTGATATGTGACACTTAAGATGGATTTTTAGCTTGATTATTTTCAGAGCTTCCCAGGGCATTGTTGGAACACACTTCTGTGAGTTTCTGGATGTGATATGAATGCATGACTATTTCAGTTCACTACCATGGCATGACACAAAAGGATGAAAGAGTGCTCAAAGATTACTTGGAGTCAATGTCCAATTCATCCTCCAAGAGAGTCCAGAGTGGGGCTGCCATTAAAAGACCCCTCAGCATGAGAAAATCGTAAGAGATCACAGTGAACTGAAACTTCCATGACTATTTATTGATAGAACCAGGAAGCAAAAATAAAGGACAAAAAAGGATGATGTGAAGGAATTCATGCAGATGATGTGGAAAGGACAAAGGAGGGACAATGTAAGGTCAGGTTGGTCTGTTACATGACTGATCTTTGAGCCAATCTGAGTAATAAACCAGAATATGGGGAGAATGAGGGCCAGAGTATTCATTCCTTAAGGCAATGCATTAGATCCTACTTGGACTTTTGGCCCTGCTGGCTATCTTTTATCTCTAGCCAAACATTCCAGGAGGTTTTAGGCATGAGGCTCAAAAATTCTGTTACCTCTGCATATCTATCTCATGCATACCTCTGGCCAATGCCCCACACATTATCTTGGATACTATTTCTGGTCACTTGTCCTGTATCTATGGTATAGTTTAACTGCTCTTCTTTGTGGCTGCCATGTAATAAGCACCTACTTTTACCATGTTCTTCACCATGATGTTTCTGCTATAGAACAGGCTGACCATGGATTGAACCTTTAAAAACAATGAGACAAAATAAACTCTCTTCTTTATGATACAAGCGTTTAGTATCTTGTCCTGGTATTGGGAAAACTTACTAGCACAATGATTTTGTATAATGAAATATCTAAAGACTTCATTCATTGAAAGAAAGAAAGAGTAAAACAAAACTCAATATAACTGACAAATAAAATAGCAGCATACAAAATCAATATAAAAAATGTTGCATTTTTATCCTCTAACAACAAATCATAGAAAAGTAAGAAAACAATAGTAATTACATATCATCAAAATTTTAGGAATTAAGTAGGGAACTGAAAGACAAAATATTGGTGAGAAAATTTAAAGAATACACAAAAACACGGAAAACTTTTTCTCAAATGTGTGGATTGGAATAATTCATACTCATAAACCATCCATACTACCCCAAACTATCTGCAGATTACGTATAATTCTTATTAAAGTTTCAGTGCTAGTTTTTATATAAATAAATAGAAAGGTAAAATTCTAAAATTCACACTAAATACAGAAGACCCTCAATGACCCAAACAACATTGACAAAAAGCACAGTGCGATGGGCTAGGAATATAGCTCAGTGGCACAGCATCTCCCTGGCAAGTGCAAGGTTCTGAGTTTGACACCCGGTACAAAAAAAAAAAAAAAAGACAGATAACATATAACAAGTTGTAAAATACGGCAAGTAAATATAATTAAAACTTGGATGAAAGAAACACTGTCAATAGGGAAAAAAGCTCAGAAATACACACATATTGAGCTATTGATTAAAAGTAGTTTGCTTTATAGATATCTCAAATTAAAGCCAATGAGATCCATGCTTTAAAGTTAATTGCATCTAAGTTTTTATCACTTCATACTCTAATTTTAAAGATATTTCATTTTTTGGCACTCCTTATACCTTTTGGCTTAAAACTAAACAAATCATATTAACATTGTTAGATTATTTCATTTCAGTATTATACTTTGTTTTCTATGTTGCTTGATCAACATCTGTTTTATTTTATTATTTCCTAGGCATGATCTATTTGTGTAATTCAAAGAGATATGTGGATCATACATATTATTAACTTTATTTCAGAGCATTTTATATTGAACTTCAATCACAAAATCACTTTGTATACTTATTTCAATTTTACATTCAACTATAAAGAAGGATAAACTTGAGATTTTCATCAGTAAATGGATGCAGCTTGAGAGTATACTCACATGTGTAAATATCATATTGTATCCCTAGTGTAAACAAAAAAACTGAAAGTGTAGTAAGATCCCAAATGCACAAAAAATATTGTGAAAATGAAAGGGATAGAAAGTGCTCAAAAGGAAAGAATAACTGGGATAGGGAAAAGGAGAAAAGCGATGCTTCCTTTAGGCCGTCATAATTCCATGTATTTTAATATAATTTCATGATACTCATTTGGATTTATTCAATGACCTTTTCAATGTTATACTATCTTTGTTAAATCATTTTTAATTTCATAATCTGGAATTATCTTTTCCACTTTAAGGCTATTGCTTAATAATCATGTTTCAAAGATTCATTTGTTAATTAAAATGATCTCATATATCAAATCTAATTTTCATTATTTTACATATTTTAATATATTTCTTAATATCTATTTTTCTTTCAATTTCTAAGTAAATGTTTTCAGAAGTGCTTTCAAGATTGCTAAAAATAAAACAATTACTATGAAAATTTTATTTGTATTTGTCCTTTTATTATTATTAAAACATATCAACTAAAAATTTAAGTTCCTTAACTTGGATAAAACTGTACTGCTTATATCTGAAAATATGTTTATTATATATGTTGTTCTTTTCCTTAGATTTTTATAATCTTTGATCAGCAACATTGATGTCCATGTTCTTCTAAATTCATATCTTCCTATGAAGTTATGACCTTGTCTAAATATTTGAAACCAGAAAACTATACAAAATATATCATATATACAGTGATTATAGACATTGTCAAACGATACCACAAAAGATGTGAAATCCAAACACAGAGACAGATGCCTTTTGTCAAATATAAATCTCATTACTAAGAGACATCTACAAAAATAAGACAAGGGAGCCAAATTGAATAGTTGGTGAATTCATATAAGCAAATATCAACAATATTTCAGAAGTATGTTGTAGGTTTTAAGAACCTTAAAAGTTTCTTCATACAACTATGTTCATTTTATACTGGTCTATCATCAGTTCATTTACAGCTTAATATTAATCATGGCTGTCCATCGGACTGGTGGGTGTAGTTCAGTGATATAGGTATAGCACTTTCCCAGCATGCATAAGATTCTTGGTTTGTTCTCAAACATTGCTTGAAAAAAAGTTCACAAAAAGTATTTGCCATTTATTTACTAAGCTTTTAGATAAATTGGAATTAGATTCATATCTTTGGGATTAATATCTAGAGTACTTCCACCAAAAAGATGAAGTGAACAACGTGAAAAAATTTGACTCATCTAGAGAAATTCCATTTGACCCAGTTACTTCCCTTTCAAGTATTTTCTAAAAGAGTTAAAGATATTATCTTATAGGGATAAATGTGTAACTATGTTTATAAAAACACAATTAATAATAGATAAATCTTGGAAGCAGCCCATATGTCCATCATCAGATGAATGGATAAAGAAAATACGGTATTTATACACCACAAATTACTAATCTGTCATAAAGAAGAATAAACTTGAGTCATTTGTATAAAAATGGATGTACATTAAGACCATAATGTTAAGGCGAATGTAAAGTAAGTCAAACACATTAGTTTAAATACCACATGAGAAACTCATTATATAAAAAAGGGCTGAGTAAAGAGAGACAATAGGAGAAAAAAAAAAGAAAAATTTATTGTAAGTTGATTTAATAATTTTTTTATATGTTTCACATATTGTATGCACTGTTAGTCTGGCTGCTAACATGTGTTTATGATAGTTAAGTTGACATGGATTTATAAAATAAAAAAATGAATCTGATACTGGAAAAATTCCAAATAATAAAAGTGGGGTGAGAAAGGGGAAAAACTGAGATGTGTTATATGTATGTACCAGTTCCCAAAATGAATATCATCATCATGTACTGCAAACACATACTAAAGAAAAGAAAAAACTCTGACTCACATAAAAAATATATACTCACTTCAGAAAAAGAAAACTTTGCATAAATATTTTGATACTAATTTATTGAGACATTATGTTAGTCACCTTAAACTTCCTCAATTGGGATCTATACCTCCACGATTTTGTCACTGCTGTTTATATCATTGTTGTTTTCCAGTATTAGCTCTAAATGCAATCATAAATTCCCAGAATCACCTTTCATTCACCCTAAACCAATCTTAATGATATGTTTCGGGATACAATATTTTTGGAAAAGGCTATTCAAGGAAAATATACAATACCATATATTTTCAGGATATTAAGTAGAATAGAATATTAAGGGAGATTTAGCAGCAGCAAAAGATAAGAGTAACAACTGACTTTATGTCTTTAGATTCCCACATACTGAAATTATCTTGCTCCACTACGGAAAATAAGCTTAGAATACACATACTTTCTAAATAGGGTTATGCAATAATTGTCAAAACTCCAAATTAAAAAAAAAAAAAAAAACTAAAGTTAAAACACAGTGTTGAGAAAGTTTCTAAAATCTTATTAAAAAATGCTACTAAGCTATACACCCGTGATTTATCAGTGATTGGGTTAACGTCAATAATGTCACTGCACTTAGGCAAACAAATACAAAATCTGAGCAGAATATTTTAAGGATACCTACAGGAATGTTTGTATAATACAAAATGTTACATAGATTTAAGAACAGAGTAAAGGGGAGGGAAATGAAAGAAAAAGAACTAAAAAGACACTTATAAGATTCCCTACAACAACTGATCTGGTAGTATTTGTAACTGTTTACTGAGCATATTTAAGATCAACAAATACCAAGGAAACGAAAACTTACTTTATTTTAGAAAAAGGAAGCAAGCTCATATTGTTATAATACTTTTTATTCAGTTATCAAAATAAATTGGTCTCTTTGTCTCTTTTATCTATCTGGTATTGGATATTAATACTTTTTTTTTTCTTTTTTTTGGCACCAGGGATTGAACTCACAACCTCACGCCTGCCAGGGAAGGCGCTTAAGGCACTGAGCCAAACTCCCGGCCCTGGGTTTTTGAGGCAGGGTCGCACTATGTAGCGCAGGCAGGCCTTACGCTCGCGTTGTAGCCCAAGCCGGCAATACCTTTTAAATACCCAGATGAATTCAGAAAAACTTACACAGGCTTTCTGTAAATTATTCAAACACACCAAATCTCCTATTTTATAAATTTCTTTTGTTAAAGCTGCTACTATTATTAACTAGTGTGTTAATACCCATGTAAATATTTCTCTCACTTTAATTGAAATTGATTAGATCTTAGAGACTACTTCGATTGGTTGAATGATTTCTTACTTGGGTCTATTATTTTCAACAACAGATTAAATACAATTCTTGCCTTTGTTACTTGATAAATAATAATCATAATTGTATCACCAGTGCCTCACAAAGAGCTAAAAATGCAAGAAAAACGATGCTGTGACATAAATATTAATTAAGAAAAACTTGATGCTCTTACATAAATATAATTGAGAAAATTACATTTTTAGAAAGTATAATATGTTATAGGTTAAATAAAAAAAGGTAAAACAAGAGATGAGAAGTAAAGATAAGAAAGAGAAACCAAAAGAGAAAAAATAGAAATAGGTGGAAATGAAATTTTTATGAAGGATTCACAATACAATCCTACTTCAGTACAGTTTTTTCATGAGTTTTCCAGCTGAGCCTGTAATGGCATTTGTACATACTGATATTTGCATATTAGTTCATGGGCTCACCAAACCCAAATATGTATACAAATATTTATAGATCTGATTTTATGTAAATATAAAAAGCACTCATGATCAGAATGCAGGGGGAGATGCACCCTCTGTGAGCAAACTGTCAAACCAAAAAATGAGTTCAAGAGAAGATATAGGAATGTTTGCTACTAATATAACAAGACTTTATTATTCCATTTGCCCTATACAAGTGTGGAAGCACAGTTTTTCCTCTACTTTTCTGAGTTTTTAGGTGGGATTACCATTAATAAAAAAGAATAGGAAAAAATGGAAACAAAGCTTTTGCAAGTAAGAAAGGGAAGAGGGGTTGAAGGAAGGGGAGGGGAGTAGGAATAAAAAATAAAGCAAGGTATATCATGTACAGATAAAAATTCTCTTTAATGAAAATTATCATTTTGCTTATCTAAAATGCAACAATAATATAAAGATTTTTTTAAAAGAAGTTAATAAAGAGCCAGGGGTTGAGCTCAGCGGTATAAGTGCCTGCCTGGCAAGCACAAGGTTCTGAGTTTGAACTCTGGTACCAAAAAAAAAAAAAAAAAAAAGAGGAAAAGAAGTTTATTATCATGGACACCTCAGATATAAATGGGACACTCAAGGAAAAATGAATAAAAGAAATGGCTTAGAATTGTGGCCTCTATAGGATTTTCAGTAACAACAGCGAAGAGAAAACCATAAAACAAGACAGAGGAAAAGTAACTAGATGCAACATGTTGTGGAAAGGCAAATATGTGACACACGTAAGTAAATGAACATTTGTTAGAGTGTTTGTGCAGATTTCCCTGGGAGGAGAGGCATGGTTGTAAATTTATGCTCTGCTTTCAGATGAGAAAAAGAGAGCTTTTATCTGCTTTTCCTCATTTGCCTTTAGATTAAAATAATTTTTAAATCAAAGCGGTATATTTTAGGACTCCATATTGTGCTACTCTTTATTTGCATGATGGTTAAGGGTAAAAAGGAAATCATTTTGACTTTATTCTCAAGATTATAGCAAGTTGAGCTATTTTACTGTGTTTGTTATAAGTAAGGCACATAATTAACTTGCCCTTACAGCTTGAACTCTTGATATTTTTAAATTTGGCATCTAAAGCTGTTTCCAATAAAAGAACATTTCTATGCTGCTAAATTTTTGAAGTTGTGCTGTTTTTGAGACTGTAGTTCATGCTGGCCTTGAAATTAATATATACTCCAGTATGGCCTTCCCCTAACCAGTGTCAGAATTACAGGCATGAGCTACCACACCCAGTTATATTGCTAATATTACTAAAGAATGTATGGGTTTTTTTTCTAGCTCTTCTTATTTTCTATTTCAGGGTTGGTTTTGTGTGTGCGTGCATGTGTGTGTGTATGTGTGTGGTGTTTTAGTTTTTTGGTTGCTATTTCTCACTTCAGGTCTATTCTAAGTTTACTGTGTCTTTTCTTCAGATCAGATTTTTGTTTTTCATTCATACATTAAAATTAAGAAGCTGCATTCTGTGTACCTTCATTGTCTTCTTGTCTCTCCAGGTTTTCCTAGAAATCATCTTTAGCACTTTTGTTTTTTTCAGATAGTTAAGAGAAAACAGTGACCTTTTAGCAAACATATACCAAAAAGTGGGATGAGTCCAAGAGATGGAGGAGGGAGAGAAGGAGGGAGGAAAAGAAACAAGGAGAAAGAAGTAATTTAAGATGTATTATGTACATGTATCAACTTCCCATGAGGAATGTAAACTTTGTGTTACAAACACCTGCCAATAATGAGAATGATCTAAAAAAATTATGATCACCAGGACAATCCTCATCTGCAAAATAAAACTTAAGCATGGCTAAGTACGGCAGCACTCTATCCAGATGGTTCCCACCATTGTGCGTCTATCTGTCTATGTGCATAGCACAATGTCTATATAAATACATGCACATATATATGTATATGTAAATGATCACCTTCATTTTTTCTTTTTATCTGATATTTGGCATTTTTCATACTACCGATATTTGTATAACATTTTGTCAAATTCTATTTTAGCTTATTTGCTCGCTGTTGTATTTCCTTTGTTTTTTACTAATTGTAACCCTTCAGTTGTCTCTTGAGTTATTGATTCATAATTCTTATAGCAACTTCATTCACTTTCAATATTTAAATATTATTCAGTATCTTTCTTTACTCATCAGCATTCTTAAAGTGAGAATACCTGAGGATAAATGGAAAGATTCCCTAAATTTTAATGAATATTATATAATAATAATTGCCCAAACTTTATTTGTTAAAAGCATTCATTTATTCTAAAGGAAAAGGTGAAGTTGAGAGATCAGCTTTAAAGCTAACAAAAATTATTTTGGCACAAGTTATCAGAATTCTATAAAGATCAAATCAATTAAATTTGACTTAAAGTGAGTTGGTTGGGATTTGCTCATATTGTCATATAAATTGTTTTCCATAGTCATCTTTAACATATCTGTCATCTATTTATCTATCTCTGTGTCAGACATTCATTTGCCTGATATACAAATTACATATATTTTTCGTGAAATATTCCCAAATATCTGGAATATTGGGAAAATTACATGTGGTTTTCAAAGGAGAAAGTTAAACTTCAAAGAAAGTTGATATTTGAGAAAATTATTGAGAAAATAAGTGTAAAACTTTAGTTACCTACCTGTAAATATAAAGAACTTGTATGATAAGCATGTATGTCTAGGATAAAGTTTTTTCAGTCGTTTTATGTACTAAAAATGTATTTCATACATTCTATTAAAATTCTAACAGAAATGGAGGTCACTGACAATCTTAAAATATGATTTTTTTGTATGTATTTTGCAAAGTTATAGTTGTTTTCCTAGTTATTAAAATTATGTTAGCATGCATTCAATATATGGGAATTAGTGATATAAATTATAGTGTGCATATTTTAAAAGACTACTTTGTTTACATCTTTCAATATTAAATGTAACTTTTTATCGAGGTCTTTAATTTCTCTGTTTTCTATTATTGGCTCGATGTAACTAGAAAATATTCTCTGTTCATTTAAGAAATTAGAGTAAATATGCTTACGGTCCTGTGGAGACTTCATTAGGATGACTAGACATGTTTATCTCTTAACAGAAGAAACATATCAGTGTATCATTGTTAGGTTTACATTTATTTTATTAGAAATACAAGAATAATTTTAAAAGAGAGGGTAACAAGTTTTAATGTGTATTTAGTTGTGAGCTATAAAAATGCAAAATAAAAACCAATATGCAGTTTACATTGAAAATAAAACAAAAGGATTTAAAATATTTCACATATTGAAATAAGTTTATAAACAGTTCAGTTCCAAGAAGCTAAGCAAAGGCTGAATATTCTAGTGCTTTATTCAAGTAATTGCAACTCATTTTTCTATCACTTTTGTAGAGTTCTATATAAATAACTTTCTTTTAAATTTAACAAGTCATCTACACATGAAAATTCCAGTCTTCGATGAACTATATTTTAAAACTTAAGCCATTTAACCTGCTAATGTAATTACTGATCAAAACAGATGATCTTAATGAAAAGATTAGTAGTAGTAAATAAAATAAGCATTTGTGGAACTTGTGATGACATTGGACAATGTCCTTATGTTTCCAATACCCTTGTTATCTGTCATCTCAGAACATGATTTCAGTATTAAATAAAGTAAAACAAGACTAGGAAAGTGACTCAATGTATATTGATCTTTTTAAAATATGTTACTTCTTAAAAATTTACTGCAGTTGATATTATTTGACAAATATGGAGACCAAAATTATAGATGGGCCTGACTCAAATCCACTACTAATGATATCCTCTAACAACTTTTAATTCTTTCACTCAGTCATTCACTATTTGAGAAATAGCCCAGTGTTGAATTACTGTTATTGATCAGTTGCTGAACTAAAAGGACAGAAAGGAACACACATCCTATCACCAGATACAGTTAATTTCCCCTGATTTCATCTTTGTTTTTCACAGCACCAGGTTTTTCATTAGTTTGAACGTTTATACTGTCCATCTGATAACAGTACTGGGAAAACCTGAGAATGTAGACACAGGGGCAAACTGGCCAATTGCAGGGCAGAGATCTAAGAAAAAACCTCTTTGCCACAAGAGGGAATGTTAATATAAATATTTGCACTCTGTTTTATCTCTATGAATTATGAAGAATTGTATACTTGATAATTATATAAAGAGGAAATAGATTTGATGTATATTGAAATGCAAAGTTTTGCCATTTTCTACTACCCTTTCATTCTTAGGCCATTTAAGTTTCTTTAATCCTTGGGTGACACCAGTTATTATATCTGATAGAATTTCTGTAAAGATTAGATGAAACAGTGTGTGAACATGCCTGACTTTGCGAATAAAAACAAGCACTCTGCAACTTATAGTTACTGTGATGATTGTCTGAATCTAGTTTTGTGTTTCTATACCAGTTTACTGAAGACTGGGTCATATATAAGGAAAAGTAATGTATTGGCTTTCAGTTCTGGAGGCTGGAGTCCAACTAATGTCCTGGTATCTGATAAGGGACTTTTTGCTATATCATCATGTAGTAATTTATCAGTAAATTTTATATCATATTTATCAGTATATCATGGTGGGATGTAAAGAATCCAACCCAATTATTCAGAAAGAATTCAATAAAAAGAACTCTAGTTTCTTTTAAAGAATAACAGGGAGCACCTTATTTCTACAAATCTATTTGGATCTACAATTCTAATAACATGGGTTGAGAATCTAGGAATGAGAGAAGATTGGAGAGAGAGGAAGGAATGTGGAGTGAAAAAGGCCAAGTTGTGATATGTATAGACACCAATTCCCCACAATTAATGTGTTTATTATGTGTCACAAATGTATACTAATGTAAATAAATTAGAGAAAAGAAAATAAATTGTATATCTATTTTTATTTTTCACTAATAGCTGGTCTAAATATTGAAGCATTTTCCTCATGTTTTGATAAATTATTGATTTTTTAAAAAGGGTTAGCCAGAGAGTTATCCAGTTCTTCTGTGACTTAAAGTTCTTTGTAAAAATGTTTCTGATGCTTGGGATCAAACTCAGAGTTTTACACCTGCTAGAAAAATATTCTACCAGTGACCAGTTCCTCAAATATAATTATAAAAAGAGCAATATGTAAAGATTAAAATGTAAAGATATTTAAACATCTTCCTTCATTAATAATTCACTTAAAAGTATTACTAAATATTAATATTTAAAATCTCTTCAGAAACATTGTTTTCATGCATTGTCTTTAAGTGCATTCATGACAGATCAATTTGGGATATTTACAATAAATTTTCCTGTCAATGCTAATTAGATTTACACTAAAGCATTATAATACAGCACACAAAAATACTGTTACTGAACTGAAAAAACTATTAAAGTCTGTCAACACAGCGAAACTTTTAAAGAAGTAGATTTTAGGTTGAAAAATGAGAATACATTTCACAGAAACGTAAGGTTGAAAATGGAGACAGATAATTGTACAAATATGATTGCTATCTGTGTTTGTATAATAATAATTTATATTGGCTTCTTCCACAGTACATTTAAGTTTACAAAGTCATTTCACATCTCACATATATTTTTCATGACAAATGTATATGTGGGTGTTTTTTCCGTTTTATAGATGAAAGATTCAAAGTCAAGAAAGCATTTGCTGATGGTTTTGTATTCATCTAATTGTGTTCCTATTTTCTTCATTGTCTCTTTTTATTGTATAATATTTTAACTACCTTTATTTATGAAGATGTTGACATATTAAGTATATAAAATATATATGCATATATAAATAAATACATTTTAATATACATTTATAAATTGTATATTTGTTCCTATATATGTGAATTTTATCAAGAAAAAGATTTATAGAGATAAGGCAGACTGTAAGTATTTATATTCACAAATTGCATTAAAATTTTCTTGAAATCCAATATCTGACATAGACTATCTCCTGAATAACTAAACAGCACAAGCAAAATAATGCATACATTATGTGAATTATTTCTAAGTAGCTAGTAAATAGAAAACTAAAGAAAATATACACACAAAGAAATCTCCCTATGTCATGAAGTTACTTCCTAACATGCTACAAGCACTCTCTTAAACACAGTACATTTAGTCACATACTTAAAGCATGCAAAATGTCAGAAAGAAAAAAATCAAAATATCTCATTGGAATTCTGTGATGGATATCAACTTTATATATTACTGTTACAGGACAGTTTTTCTATCTTTCAAGAGATCCTTTTTTTTATATATATGACTCCATATGTTTTCAATGCATGTTCCTTCTTAAAATGAATTATCATTTATTTCTCCTTTTTTCTCAAATGTGTCACTAAAATAAACCCTCTTTATATGTTGCAAATGCATCTGCCAATATATGCAGTCCCTTACTCACAGGCATAAAACCTCCATCACTTTGCAGGTCTGCTATTCACCGCTGTACCTGATACATCACAAAAATGAGGCTCAAATTTTATTAGAAAAAATAAAATGAAAAAGTAGTGCTAAAATTAAAAACCTGATGACTTTAAGGAGCAATTATCTACAATTCCACCTGACTCTTTGATTCCCTGGAGTTTCCTTCTTTTGTTTCTTTTGCCAAATTACAAGGAAATAAACCAATTTTACTGACAAACATTGATTTCAGAACACTGAAAATATGTTATGAAAATCTACCTATATTCTGCCAGTAATTTCCTGATTGTTTCCTCCCTTAGCTTTTTTCACCTTTTCTATCCACCTCCCTGATTTCTCTTTCTCCATTTCTCTCTACAAAAGATGATCCTTTAGTGTAACTTGCAGGTACCAGAGTTAATGGTAAATATAACTTCATCTGCACTTATACCAAACTAAGTGAAGAAATAATTCCAGAGTAACTATTGATATTTTCAAACTCAGTAACCAGTGCCAAATCTTTACAAAAGTGGTGTTGTTTAATGGATAAGACAAGTGTTCATCAAATGTTTCTCAAAAGAACTGCAGTGCACAGTCTTTAGAAATGCTCACACAGTGATTCCTATTGGTAACATGAAGAATTTGTATTTTATGATGTATATAAAGAGGGACAATTGAGTACATGAGTGGACAAATGAGAAATATTAAGAGATAGAGAATTATAGTTATAATCCCAAGTTAAGATATTTTAAAATAATAGTAGATTTATTAAAAGAGACAAATAATTATATGTAGATATATAAATACATAGTACAAGAAAACATACAACTCTTTAGATGTTTAAGAGAAGAAAGATACGTCTTGTCCACACACATAACTCCTGACTGGGCTGCAAAAACCATGGTTACTCATGGTTTGCTGTAAGACAATGTTATCCAAGGACCTAAACCATGTATTCTTATTGATTTTAATTAATAATGACAACCAATTAATATTTTTGCTTAAAATAAATTCTTGAATTCCTCAGATATCCCAAATCTAACACAGCAAAACAGAACTTTACTTTTCTTTCAACAGTACGCTGTGCCATTAGTAGCTTATACAATACTTTAAATAAATTAATAAAAGGTGATATTTTTCCCTTATTTTAAAAAGAAGAAAAAATAAAACAATTTCAAAGTAAGAGAGTAGAAGAGTAACAATAATTAATACATAAGTATTGTTATCTTCAGAATAGTTACCCAGTGTACAAGATATAGGCATGAACTATCCAAACAATATTAACACAAACTTTTCTTTCCAATGTACTAAGAGAAGATAGTTCATAAACACAATATTTCTGAAAAAGAAAAGTCTGCCTACAGTCATCTCACAGAGTCCAGTAAGTGCTGGGTTTGAGTGCAGTCACCTTCTTCCTGCATGTTAACACGGTGGCCACAACACTGCTACAACGGGGGGCCTTGTGACTTCTCTCAGAAATGACACACAAAAAAATTGCCCAAGCCAGAAAACTGTGATTAGTTTTTTGTTTTGGTTTGGTTTGGTTTGGTTTGGTTTTTTTGTCTTTCTCTTTCATGTATCCTACACTGAAGTCACCAAAAACAGTGGACATTTTTATCACAAAACATTTCTGAAGCACTCTGTATCTTTAGCGGGTCCCTTATTAAAACCACTGTTATCTACTCTGTAGTTAGTATCTTTCTTATTGTTCTCTTGCTTTTGCATTACCCTACTTTCAAGTAGAAAATAGCTAATTTAAATACAGATTGAGAAATAGATATAGGCTAATTTTAAAAGTATGTTATTTACAATAAACAATTAAAATCTGGAAAAATAATTGAGATCTCATTAAGGGCATATGTCAAAATTTCACTCAGAAAGAATACAAATTATGAAAAATGTATACAAAAGTCATCCTTCACAGTAGATTTATTTTGAAAACAAACAAAGCAATATTATTTCTCCAAGGACTCTAAAATTTTTTTCAAAGAAATTGGAATGAAAGAGAAAATGAACTGAACTAGGCCTGGGGCTTTTTTAGAGAAGCAGAGTAATTTTTAAATTATTAAAATGAAACTTATCCATTCATATAATACTAACTTTTTCACAAATCCATTCCTGCATTTTAGAAATAAATGCACACTTATAAAAATAGAGGTTTTAGATGTATGTGATTCAGTAAATCTGTTACTGTGATTTAACCTGCAGAAATAAAATGAAAAAATTATATAAATAGATAACCGTATCTGCACTAAAATGCTGAAATAAATATTTATCAATGATATTATGGTTTATGTATTCTGTTATGTCAATATTGTAAATAGAAAGTATTCAAACAAATGAATTAATATGTACAAGGTAATGTCAAATGACAGGAATAGAAAAAAATTTGAATGCACTAATTATTTTAAGTTTTGTGTACTCTTGAAAGGGAGAGTAAAATATATCTGGCATGATACTACAGTATTGGCAATTATTTCATGAATACTAATTTTTAAATTATTCATTTGTTTATTTTTGAATTATGAAGAAAATGTATATTGAATGTAAAAAATATTACAGTGAAAGAAACATTGCCAGTAGTCAAACCCCTCAAAGTGCTCGCACTCACTCAAGCCACACTTATCCCCTAGTTCTTGCTACTTTCTGAAGCAGTGGTGCAAGTCCTCTTTCATGAGTGTCTTTGGAAGTATAACAAAAAATGCAATGAATGATGCTGCTGAGAGCCACCCCCTTGAAATGGCATTGCCATGTGTTTTTTTCCACCTTATTCACTAGATCTGGTAATGTGAAATTTCTGTCTCTTCACCAACATTAAAGTGACCATGATAAGTAAACATTGTGTATCTCTTCTCGATATTAAGGCCATGAGACTAACGCTATTTACGAAAAAGGACTTCTGGAACTGCTTCGCAAAACAGCAAGATGTATGATACAAGTGCACTCAAAACACAAGGAGGAGTATTTCAGTGAGGATTAATGACAATGTGTCTTTTTCTGTAACATTTTTAAGTTTAAGCATTCACTATATTTTACAATCAGTTCTTGTATTTTTTGCACAGCTGCAGATTGAAACCTAGGATTTCCCCCATGCTAGGCAAGCACTCTACTACTGAACTACACTCTCAGTCCTATGATTATCTTTAACAATTGTTATATTTTAAAAAAGAAATATTTACTCTGTGGCATTGTAACAGCAACTTTTTAAAATATACGGAAAATGTATTTTTACCAAGCAAAAGCCAGAGCAGGCAGTTTTTAATTTTTGTAGGTTATTTTTTATTTTACTTATAATCTTCATCATCAAGAACTTTCTTTCAGTGTGCAAGAACACATGTCAGTATTTAACTAGAATTTGTTTTTCTCACTTAGTAGGAATTTACTTTGAATTCCGCATTTAAAATTCCTTTGCAAAATAAATTCACTCTGTAAAGTGGCATTGTTTTTCTACTTTCAGGATTTGGACGCCTGGCGTCTGTGCCAGGGGAAGCAGCACCGTGCATATTTTGGCATCCTGGAGAAAAACAGTGTCCAGTGTGTGATGCCCTCATGACAGAAGGTCAGAACGCAAGTGGTTTCCAGAAATTTAAATGCATCTTACAACCTCTACTCAAAACCAGCACGCTGTCATTTTTAACTACTTTCCATTTCCCAAAGATAGTCACATCTCAAGCTCACCGTTGACTTACAGGGAAAATACACAAATCCCAGAAAAAGGAATGGGTAAGATGGGGCAAGATGGGGAGAATTCTCATTTCCAACATTTTTCCAACCTGTGTTTTTCTACTCTGACACTTTGGGCATAAGTCTTATACATTTTATTTCCAGCTCTTTAAAATCCTACTAAAACATTTCCTCTCCACCTAACAGTTGTGGTTACTTTCAGGTTTTGCATTTAATTCATTTATTCTCAGCCATTAAAGTGAAAAGAAGTGAAAAATGAGAATACTGACACAATGTTCTATATCAGTAGTAATGATGAAACACACAAAATAAAACTAGCATTTAGAATTTTTATATTATATGTAATAGTGAACAATTTATGAGTGGCTCAAACTATTTGTACATTAATTTATGTCTACCTTCATTAAGCAGTAATGTATTATTTTTTAAGTGTTAAGGAATAGTCAATATAGTAACCCTTAAATTATAAATCTATTTTAAAATTAGAAAATCAATTTATGAAATATCTAACAATTACACAAAGCATGAGAATTTCCTTCATAAAAAAAGAAAAAAAAAGAAAGAAAGAAAAAGTTAGAACCTTACTTTTCATTGTAAATTATTTGTTTTAGCTGAAAATAAAAAAATAATTCATAAATTCAGTGAATGGTGTCATTCAGTAGGAACCAATAATAAACAAACACCAATCATGAACTATTCAACATGCCTGTGACTGATGGTAACAGGACTTTTACTGTTTGATTTTGTAAGGGATGAAGTTCCCACAAAGTAAGATAAGAAAAAAAAAAATTATAGAAGAAACTAATAACATGACTAGGTGGAAAAGTTAATGTTTTTGCTTCATTTTGTTTGTTTGTTTGTTTTGTTTTTTGAGACAATGTCTAGCCATATAGACGAGACTGGACTTGAACTCATTATGTAGCCAAACTGGCCTCAAACTCACAGAGATTCTCTTGCTTCTGTCTCCCAGGTTCTGGTGTTACAGGTGTGACCCGCAGGGCCAATGACTAGGTGGAAAATTTCACATAAAATTCCATCAAGGTGAAAAAACTTAAGACAATATATATGAACAATTACATTCTTAGTGTAAAAAACACAATTTTAAGCATAGAGTGATCTATTGACATAAAAATCAACATAGAGAAGAAAGCACCCAAAGATGTGCAAAATATTTATGTAAAATTATATGTAAACCTAGTAAAATTTAATTTAAAATATTTTAAAAGTCCAGAAATACATCAAATTTTCTATATTAATTTAGCAATTCAAAGCAATACAAGCCGGGTGTGGTGGCGCACGCCTTTAATCCCAGCACTCGGGAGGCTGAGGTAGGTGGAGCCTTGTGAGTTCGAGGCCGGCATGGGCTACAACGCGAGCGCAAGGCCGGCCTGAGCTACATAGTGCGACCCTGCCTCAAAAAACCAGGGCCGGGAGTTTGACTCAGCGGCTTACGCACCTGTCAGGCAGGGGCGAGGTTGTGAGTTCAATCCCCGGTGCCGGAAAAAAAAAAAAAAAAGCAATACACATAAAATTCCAAAACATCTATGAAAGTACATTAAAATGAAAATTCTGAGATTCAAATTCCTGAAAATGGATAAGGGCAAAAGATTCTAAGCAAATTCTAAAATAGAACAAAGTTAAATAGATCTCCTTAGTATATACAGATTTACAAATGTATTATTATCTCTCTATATCATACATGAATAATTAATGAACACATCGATAAATAACTCTGAGATAATTGCTTAACGATATAAGCCAAGTCATATTTTCATATAAATTTCAAAAGTAAATCTTTAAACTTTAATATAACAACATATAGGCGGTTGGAGTTTGCGTAAATTGGTGAAGACCCACGTCCAAACCCCAGCGTCTAAACAATGCAAAATAAAACGACAAAACCAAAAAGCCATGAGACATGTTAGAAAAAATACAGGACAAAGTATTCAAATTTTTGAACAAGATTTTTTAAAAATAAGATGCATACAAAAATATTGATAGTAAATATAAAGATTAATATGTTGGAAAACGCTCTAATGACTTTATAAAACAACATACTATTTCACATTTGCAAGTTAAAATACAAATAAAAATAACAATGATAAGCATTAGTAAGGGTGTAGACCCAAGACAACTTTCATATATAGTACTTTTGGTGAGTATAAACTGGCTGAACCAATAAAATTTAAGTTTTATGAAGGCCGTCATATGTTGCACTTATTAAAATGGCCATATGTCTAGAAAAATGACAGTTTGCAGAACATAGTATTTCAGCATATTAATAAAGTAACAAAAGAATTCTAGAAACTGGGAGATAACTCTTAAAGTTACCCAAAAATATCTTACTTAGTAAATACTTATAATTAAGTGAATTCTTAAGAGATACTTTATACTCATATGTTCAATAAGAACTATGATGTGCTTTTTTATTACTTATTTCTTTCTATGTTACTATGCACCCTTTATTTAGTATAAATACTAACTTTTTACACCCTTCATTTAGTGTAAAAAAGAAATTAGAAAGCTTTCAAACATTTAAACTTTATCCACCAAATTCACCTATTTTACATTTGTGGAGTGTTACATCTAATAAGTGCAGAACATACATTCTTTTCCTTTTTAAATCAATTTTATAATTTTATAGGTGCACTTTTGATATACAAAACGGTAACATTCAACATAGAGAATTTGCACCTATACATGATATACCCTGAGTCTTTTTTTTTCTGTTCTCCTCCTCTTACGTCACCTCTCCTTCCCCTGCTTATTTACAAAATCTTTGCTTCCATTTTTCCTTCTATTATCTTTTTTTTTTCTTGTACCTTTTTCCTTCATGTTTTTCCCTTTCCTGTTTCGCTTTCCGTTTGATTATTTTCTTCTTAGTTTCCGGTATTTTTCATCCATTTTCCTCCTCATTTATGCTTTCGGTTTCTCACACAACAGAAACAATGCGATATTTAAACGTGTGTGCCCAATTTATTTTAACGAAAGTATGGTCTCATGGGTCATCCATTTACCTAAAACTGTTTCAGGTTTATCCTTCTTATGGTGGAGCAGTACCCCGCTGTATATAAAAATCACATTTTCTTTATCCATCCATTCGCTGATGGGCATTCAGGCTGTTTCCAATATTTAACTATTACAAACTTTCCTGCTATATATTCTTTTTAAATGTACATTGCTTATTCTCCAAGGTAAAACATACACTTACACATGAAACAAGTTTTAATAGATTTCATTTTTTGCCATTTTTAAAATTTAATTTTATTGGTACACTGTTAAATATATAATGATCAGATTTATCACAGGGAATTTGTACCTGCACATCATATACCTTGAATTTATTTTCCTCACTCTCCTCCTCTCCCTTAAACCCTTTTTCCACTCCTTATTTACAAAAACCTTTTTTTTTCATTTTTTCCTTCTATTCTCTCTTATTTTTTTTTTCCTTTCCTTACCATCTCTACCCCCTGCCTTGTTTCCCTTCCCATTTGAACATTTACTTCCTATTTCTCAATATCTATTATCCATTTTGGTCTTTATCATATGCTTTTTTAAATTATCATACTGAAAAACATACTGAAAACTTAAAAAATAGAAGAATACAATAAATAAATCACTCTGAATAGTAGGTAACTGTCAAAACTGGAAAGAAATTGGGAAACAGAGGGATGCAAACTGGAAAGAAATTGGGAAACAGAGGGATGCATAAATATTGCGATTTTTCATGTAGTCTTTTACTCATATTAATATTATCCAAAAGAATTTTGACAAAATAATAAGGTATGACTTAGTTCAGTTGTGAGTATATATGCATTCATTACATTAGTTCCTCTAGTTTGTTCTGCAGTGGAAATATAGTCGTGAAGATGAAAAGCTATACTGGATCAAAAATGAATCCTTATGGTACACACAGTTATTGGTCTTTATTCCAGTACGATTTGGGGGAAATTTTATTTTATTTATTTATTTATTTATATATGTATGTATTTTAACCTTTTATTCCCTTTATTTTTATTTATTTTTTATTTAAGCCAAGAAAAAAAAAAAGAAAAAAAGACATATACAACAAAGACAACAAGCAAAAGAGACAAACAAACGACTAGAGTAAATACACAACAGTTAACATTGCAGGTTTACAAAACTGGATGATAGAAACTTGACAATGGTTGCAACATTACGTATCATTATCCCCAAAATGGTTACTTACATTAACAGATATATACATGCAAAATTGATCTAATCATATGAGTATTAATTGTTCTTTCTCAATAACGAATACATTCAGCAGCGTGTTCATTCTAGTTATCTTACATACACATATACACAGGTCCATATCCCTTCCTCTTCCCTTTTCTCTTTCCGTCCTTTCCCTTCCCAGTCACTTCTGCTCCTTGAGCTGTTTTCTCCACCACGTAGTATTTATTATAGATTCTGCATCATGTATAATTTTCCCTTTCTTACACTAGGGAGACAATACGGTATTTACACATATGGGTTTGATTTATCTCACGTATGAGTATGGTCTCAAGTCGTGACCATTTACTTACAAAAGTCTCAATGCAATCTTTCTTAATAGCTGAGTAGCATTCCACTGTATAAAAATACCACATCTTTTTATCCATTCTTTGATTGATGGGCACTTGGGTTGTTTCCAAAATCTGGCTATTACAAATTGGGTTGCTATAAACATGGGTGCACAAATAAAAATCAACCAACAACAAATGCTGGATGGGCTGTGGGGAAAAAGGAACTCTTCTCCACTGTTGGTGGGAGTGTAGACTGGTGCAGCCACTGTGGAAGTCAGTGTGGAGATTCCTCAAGAAGCTAGGATTAGAGATCCCATTCAACCCAGCTATCTCTCTTCTGGGCATTTTCCCAGAAGAATTGGGGGAAATTTTAGAGACCCAATTTATATTCAAAATTGGTGATAAAGCAGTTTATTAAGACAGTACAATTTATTTTCAGCAGGGAAAAAATAGGAAAATTTAAAGTCTTCTGCATGATTCTCCATGCAACTAAGGGAAAAGACAGTTTTTCCCTTTATTTTTTGCATTTCTGTGTAATTTGTAAACAATTTTACTTATACCTTTGCCTTTGTGCTTGCATTTTTTCTTCTATCTTTTTCTTAGCTACATTGTATTTAATAAAACAACAACTGAATTCATGGATATTGTTAAGCAATTATTTTTTTGTCTTTCTAAAAATAATAAATGATCAGATGAGTAAAGGAAGTATGTTTATAAGTGTGTTTTTTCTGTAGAGACCGCACAATAGAAGTCACATGCTAGACAGATTCTTACAAAGACCTAATAGCAAAAGTGAAAGATCAATTTGATAAGAGGAACCTGCTCAATAAATTCTGATGAATGTATGAGAAAAATCAATGAGTGAACAAATCATGTAAACATTATAAAAATTTTAATAATTTTAATTTGTATAAATCAAAACTTTGACTTTATATAATAAAGCTTAATAATGTAGTTTAAGTTTATTTTTAATCTTCCCATAATATAAGCAATATATCTCTACCTGAGTCTTATTATACATTTTTATCAATAATAAATGCTTGATCAGAAATTTCTTATTATTGCTCACAGCGATATTCATAACAATACAGTATGTTGCAATGTATCAATAAACCAAAACTTATTTGAGCCTATTTAAAAAATGATTTTGCTACCAGAGAGACATGAAGGTCTAAGATGTCATTCTTAATGAGATAGATATTATCAGAGACTACAATTTATCTACTCCTAAAATGTTTACCAAGCCAATTTACCTCTTAACATTTATATAGGCTCCAGCTTTTCAGAAAGGAATAAGAATTGTTCCTCATCTCTTACATCTTGACTTCTGTCTAATCAAAGCATTTTCTAATTCAAATTGCATTAAGTGGTGCACATCAGATGAGTTCATCTAGTCATTGAATGAGGAAAGCATCCCACTGAGGACTGAGCTGAGGAATCACTTAAAGCTTTTAACTATCAAGCTGTTTTCAGCCAATTTATTTTACATGACATCAATTATCATTTTCACAAGAGTGATTTCTCAATAGTATCTTCTCCTGGTGAGGTGGCATAAAGGGAAAAAAGATGATCTTCTTTCTCAATTACATAAATTTCTATGCCTAACCCCCATCACATTCTCAACTATTCTACCTCAGTTCACTCACAAATAATATTACAACATAGAATATTTTGATTTGCAAAAAAAATTTTTTTTGAAATTTCATTTGGTTTACAAATAAAATAGAGGTTTGCAGAGCTACATAATCACAAGAATAGATACAATAATAGAGTACAGTAGCTCACTGTTTTTGAAAACTATTGTTCATTTTATAATTACTGAAACTAACTCATTCTTAGGATATATTTCTGCATAATTCCTTGAAATTAAACTACATGTTAATACACATTTTTTTCTTAATTGACTGGAGTAGCATTGAAAGGTAGTGTAAGGCAATTGACTACTTCTTAAAATTTATTAAAAAGAGGTACATGAAAGAAAGATCTAGTTCTGTTTCAAGTTCGAGATTGAAGTGCCCACACCCTGTGCCACAAATCCTCCAAACACCAACAATTGTGTTTTGCATTTCTCACATTAGAAATGTTTTCCATTTTATTCAAATAAAATAGAACACATTTGAGTTCTGATTAAGCTTAATTTTGTTTTTCTATTGGCAAATCAACTCCTATTGATCATAGTGGCTTGTCTTGTATTTTTCTTTATACTCTTTGCTACTGGTCTTCTAAAACTGATTATTAACTGCTGAGAATCTAGAATCTTGATTGTGAAGCTAAATTATGGCTTCTACATGGGACTGGCGTAAGACTTACCAGTGTGTCATATTAGTGACTTATTAGGAAGACAATATGTGCTAGCAGAGAACAATGAATAGAGCTGATATTTAAAAAGAAACAGACTAGAAAAGGTAGCATTGATGACCTATTGATATTCATATAATTCATAACCTTCCTCACCGTAACTCTGACAAGAAAAACTGTTGGTTAAAGTACAAACCATGTATGTGTGCTAGTGTGTGTGTGTGTGTGTGTGTGTGTGTGTGTGTTCTGTGTGACTCATTGACAGATATTTATTGACTACTTTATATAAAAGATTTAGTGCACTTAGTACAAATGTAGAGTTGCATTATTCAAGAAAATTACATATAAGAAGAACGAAGATATACGCAATATTATGAAAAGAACATTTATGGCATTATTAATATGAAAGAAGCATAAGACTTACTGGCTCACATTGGGAGAAAATAGGATTTTAGGTCAAGGAGATAGAGTTCAAAGATAAGAAAGTTAACATGTAGTAGGGAACTTTATATTATACTTACTTTCAATACTATTATTTAGAAATTCAGCTCAATATGGATCAACTTCTCATGATTAAAAATAATCCTAAAAAGTTTATTCTTTTCTCACTGTTAGTATCTTTTTTGAAATCATTTCACCATGTCAGTAAAGATTTATTTCCAGTCTTTATCCTTATTGCATTAGTCTATATTTTCATCTGTCATGATAGCAGCATGGTACTTTCAGCCTGGTAGCATATGGAAATTAGAAAGCATAAAACTTCTAAATTCACAATTTTTCAAATTTGTATAGCTATGGGGGTACCTTGAGATTACATATGAATTTTATGCTCTGGAAAAAAGAGCATTTTGACCAAAGGGGATATTTACAAACCAAAGATCACCTAATGATATATACAAACAAATCAACCTCAAATGTGTTTATGATATATGTGTAAGATCAAAATTATAAATTTCTTTGAAAAAAGTGGGTAGTTATCTTTTGTATAGCTGAGTCCAAACACCTAACACCCAAATTTGAAGGGGCAGATGTTTTATTTTACTCACAATTCAAAATGAATAGATATTTCTTCCTAGTTGATATCTGAATATCCACAAGACCACAGAGATTTTGCCTATCACTTTACATCCATTAAAATAACTGTTATTAGGCAAAAAGAGAAACAAAATGCAAAATAACCACTATTTCTGAGTGTGTGGAGAAATTAGAACTCTTGTGTATTACAGGTGGAAATATAATGGGCTAAAAAGACA
Organism: Dasyprocta punctata; assembly: GCA_004363535.1. Classification (NCBI taxonomy): domain Eukaryota; kingdom Metazoa; phylum Chordata; class Mammalia; order Rodentia; family Dasyproctidae; genus Dasyprocta; species Dasyprocta punctata. The sequence goes on along the minus strand of RJWM01008018.1, from coordinate 47,322 downwards.
TAGTGACTATGGAACTGGGTGTGGTGGTTCTTGTTTATAGTCCCATCACTCTGGGAGACTGAGGCAAAAGCCTGGGCAATTTAAGGACTTAGCAAGACCCTGTCGCAAACAACAACAATGACGACAGCAACAACAAAGCATAATGGTGGCTCTGGTGGTTAAGCTTCATTTCAGCTTGATTGGCATGGATGCCATGTAGATTAGCACAATATTTCTGAGTATGCCAGGGTGGGTCAGGGAGACATGCCCTTGAGTGTTATTGATGGGCCCAGTTCCTTTCTCTGTGGCACTCATCTTTCATCCTGCCACCATGAGCTAAACATCTTTGCCCTGCCACACACTTCCACCACATTCCACATAGCAGTCCGCTAACCATGGAGTGAATCTCCTGAAAATGTAATCCAAATAAAAGATGTCCTCTTTTAAATTGGGGACGCCAGCATACTGATCTCAGCAATGGGACAGTTCACTAATACAGAAAACTGATACCAGGACTGGGGTGAATGCTATGTCTATACCAGACTGGGTGGTACAGAAGCTTTTGGTTGTTTGGGCTGCTTGCTTATACATGATGCATCTTCATTCTTTTTGCTTCCTTTTCCTTTCTTCCATTCTCTCAGGAACTTTTAAAACTTGTTTGCTGAAACTTTGGAAGTTAAGAGATTCAGGCAAGAGAAGTCCTAGAATGCTATAAGCAGAGCCTGCTGGGTGATTCTGGTCAGTGCTCAGACCATCATGGTGATAGCAATGCAGACAGTTAAGGCTGCGATTACGTTTGAGCTGGGAATAAGGATTCTCTTGTGAGTTGGACTAGCAGCTATGTTAGTTGCACTCTGGTAAGAAAAAAAGTCTACATTTTACACTTTTCCTGAAACTCTGCAGAAGGCTGAGTTTAAAGGTTGCAGACTTACGATCTGGTAGAAAAAATTGCAAAACAATCCAGCAGTGAGACTGTGGTATGGTTACCAGTGACACTTTTCAGTCAAATTTATATTGAAAATTGAAGGAAAAACAAAGCAGAAAAACATTGAAATACTTAAAATTTACCTGGAAAGAACCATGTGCAAATTCAGACCAAAGAAGACATGGTTGCTAAAGAGATTAGTGTCATTAAAAAGAAACAAAGCACTTTGTACAGGAGCAAGAACAAAGATCCCTGAGGGCATCTCAGGATCAGTTGTAACCAATCCATTGAAGAGTCAAAGGTGGAAAGAGTTTGAGAGTCACTGGGGCTCATGCTCAAGAAGGCTCTTCTGGGGAATGTGTTGCCTGGGATTCGTTTCGCCATATTCCACATCTAGGCACTCAGAAGATGCTGCAGCCATGATCGAAAGTAACCGGTCACTGCCCACCCTAGGGGAAGAAATTAGTGTGAGCCATATGATTCTGGTTTTACTGACATGCAGAATACAGAAGTTGTGGTATCAGCCTCCTCCTGGATTTTAAATGAAGGTGTAGAAGGACAGAAAATGTGCCTCTGAGAGAGCTGGGCATGAATTGGTGGAAATGGAACCAAAGGTACAGTGGAGATCTCAGGAAGTCTGAGATTTGATGAGTGTAGTGCATCTCCTGAGAAAGCTGCAGACTGTGAACAAAACCAGTCCAAGAAAGAGGCTGTCGCCATCAAAGCTATAGGAGTGGCATTGCCCAAGCCCACTGGAACTCACAACTCAGCACCTGATGTTCTCAGTGCCAGACATATAGCCACAGGACTTAATGTTTGCCTTGTTGGGTTTTTGTTTTACTTTGGTCTTACTATTTTTCATCCTGGGACATTTCATCCTCTTATTCCTCCTGGGAGATTGTACCATGGGATTATGCAATTTGTTTTGTAAAGATTCACAGCCAAGTATTTACCTTGTGTCTCAAAAGAGACATTGATTTGGAGTTTTGAAAAATCCTAGAACTGTTGAGAATTTGGAAGAAAGATTATTGTGCTCCTGGTTATACACAGGCTAGTGCACCATGTTAGATGGTATCATAAAGTTCTCTTTATTCAGAAATTAAGTGTGATATAAGGAGACACTTAGGGTGTCAAATTCACAAGGGGTGTAATGTGATGGTTAAGCTTGTGTTAACTATGTTGTCTTGGGACCCACCTGTTAGTAAAGCACATTTCGAGGTGTCTCAGTAGGTCATGAAGACATTGACATAGGATACTAGAAGGGTCTATGGCCCTTCCTTTCTCATATTCTTCTCCGGTTCTGTTTCCCAGCTGCTGTCACGCGGAACCACTGCTCTGCCACTCCCTTCTGTCATGATATTTCTGCCTTGTAGCCAGTCAGCGATGGATGGAGTCCTCTAAAACAGTGAGCCAAGCAAACCATTTACTCCTTTAAATTATGGGTGTCAGATATGTGTCCCAGCAAAGCAATCTAATATGGTGGTGCCTTGGAAAATTAAAAATGGGATCACCATTTAACTCAGCAATTCTACTTCTGGGACTATGTTTAAAAGATTGAAAGCAAGATAAAAAAAAAAAGACAGTTGTATACAATATTCACTGCATCCTTATTCACAATAGCCAAAATATACAATCATTGTTAACGTCTATTGATAGATAGAAAGTACAATGTGTTAAAAGCACAATGGAAGATTATTCTGTCTAAAAATGCAATGAAATTCTGGTACATGATGTAATATAGATGAGTCTTAAAGATTTTGTATTCAAATAAAATAACTATGAACAAAATGGTAAATATTGGACTATTTTATTTGCAAAAAACAACTAAAATACTGAAAGTCATAGTGACAGAAAATAGTTGTAGTTTTTACAGACTGGTTGAGGAAAAATAGAAACTAATTGTTTAACAGATAAAGAACTGCAATTTGTATAGTGAAAATTTCTAAAGTAAGGTAATTGTGATGTTCATTACATAGATGATACATCAAAATATTTACTGCCACTATATTGTACTCTTAAAATATTAAAATGATAAGTTTTATGTTCATGTTTTATAATAACTTTTTAACTACATAATTTGAGAAAGTTTCTGAGTTCTCTGAATTTAGACATCACTTCTCTTGCCCCATTTCTTAAAGGCCAAAATACATTTATTAAGGTTGCAGAAATCAATTCATAAATGCCAAACTCCATTTGCAATGTACATGTAACTGACTTTATAAAGAGAACTTAGAAGTATCATAAATAAATAAGTGCTACTATTTTAAATATGGCTTCAATATTATGACATCTCTCCTTAGAAAAATGAAAAGTATCTTTAAATGGTCCCTTTGCTATATCACTACAGAAAATAAACAAATGAACTCTTGAACACATATAAAAAATTAGAAAGCCAGTACATTTTTAGATCATGATAGATTTTTTCCAGTAGCAAATCTGAATAATATTGTTTTCTAATATTATTTTTGAAAAAGTATTTTAATTGAGAGTTCGATTTTTATCCGAGTGCAAAGAAAGTAAGATTGCTTTACAATGTGTCACTATTATAAAAAAAATCCCCAAATATGAGAAAACATGCCACTGATACATGACTTTTCTGAGTGAATACATACTAGTACTACAATATTAAAACAGAAATTTGAATTACATAGTCCCATATGGTAATGTCTTGTTTACTTTTCTCTCACTGCTGAGAAAAAAAATACATGATGCCCAAAATTAGGGAAAGAAAGGTTTATTTCTTGCAATATTGGAAGTTTCAGTCCATACTCAGCTGACTGAAAGACAGGGTGGCATGGCTGGGGGGCAGCTGTTCATGGCCACTGCAAACAGCAAGGTGAAAACCAGCAGGAGAGGGAAGACACACCTTCTTCCCACCCTTACACTGTATGTTGGCTCCACCCCAGGATGGGTGCTGCACTCACACCGTCAATCCCAGTGCCAAACAACAAACCAATCACGAGCACTAGACTCAGCTGTGTCCATGATTGCATGAGACTTGGTGGGGCCATAGGAACATAAACCATAACCGGTAATGTCAACATGCAGACTGAAATACATTGCAATAATGGATACTGAAGACAGCTTGCAATAGTTCCACATTGCAGAAATACAAAAAAAAAAAAAGTTTAAGTAAATCATAACTATTGGACTGTACAATTTGTAATAATTGGAAATAAACAAACTTGACATAAAAATTCATGTGTGCTTATACAGAATCAAGTTAATTATCACCCTTTTGTATAAAAAATCTAAATATCCCATAATTTTGATTACAGAATAGCTTGACTTTTATTTCCTCTCCACCGTTGTCTAATTCTATGTGATGTTTTCCTTTTATCTCACAGGATTTTTTTTTTCATTTTACGCTTTTCCTTCTTGATTCATAAAAGTAAATTAAGCATTTTCAGGCTGAGTGTTTTTTTCAGAGAAAAAAAGTAATGAATCTGTTTTTAGAAACATGGTGCCCTTAAGCTGAAATATATTATGACTTCATGATCATTACCTACAAGAATTTATAGTTATTAATTATCAAGATTATTGAGTTTAAATAAACATTCATTTGGCAAGATCATGCTGGCTTTTAGATTTGTATCTGATACACCTATTATTGATTTAGTGTACTGACTATAATACAATTTCTACTTTTTGTATTTACCATTTTTCAAAAAAACTTGAATGTTTATTTTTAAAAGGAAGAAGGGTTCTAAGCTGGTTGACAAAAACCATAAATCTAGCCTTAAATGGGTCTAGTCTTAGACCCTGCATTTATTGTGGCATTGTGAAACCATATGTACAAATTCAAGGCAATTTGCAGTATGATGATTTGCACAGCAGCTAGGATGAAAATGACAGTTGAGCCAAGGACTTGGTTTCTTTCCATTTTGAAGGATAATAAAATAGCATTTGCTATTGATTGAATCACATACTGCTCAAGAGGAACACAGTGAACACTATGGATGTTCCAGAACAAAAAAATGTGTGAAAGTTATAACCCTAAATATAAAAGCAAAAAGCAAAAAAAAAAAAAAAAAAAAAAAAAAAAAAAAAAAAAAAAAAAAAAAAAAAAAAAAAAAAAAAAAAAAAAAAAAAAAAGCTCAAATTACAAAGACATACTCATAAATTGTAAAATATGTGCTTGTGAGACGTGATTAACCTTCTCACTGGTATTCAGAAAAGTTCAGCATTAAGATTGATCAACTATATGCCCAAAAAGAAAGAAAAACAAGAATAGAAACTTTATCTAAATGACAAAATGTGGCTAGTTGTGGTGGCCACATTTATGCCTGTACTCTCATCACTTGGGAGGTTGAGGCAGGAGGATCACTGAGTTTGAGATCATCCTAGACTACATAAAGAGTTTGAAACCAGTCTGTAATTTTTCAAAAGTAAGTGAGAAGAAATGGGCAGAGAATGTAATGTTGTATATTTTTATTCAAACTTGAGTGAGTGTCAAGGCACATACAAGAAACAACTCTATCATTTTGTTTTTGTTTTCATTTAGAATATGTAAATATATTTCTTTATAATACTAATAATGTCAGAAACTATTTTTTATGACTCTATAAATGTTAATAAATACATGCAAATATATTTGATATTAAGAACTTTGAGTTAACTAGCCCTCAACTAACAGACATATCAAATTTAAAATGTAAAATGAGAATCTAAAAACAAAATTGAATATTTAGGATATAGCAATATCATTAGAGAAAATAATTATTTTTATACTGTGAAATATTTAAATTTTTCAAAAAATTTAGAAAGTGCAGTTGCATATATTTAATAATCAAGAGACCATTCTATTTGATATCAAAGTTGTAAGATAGACAAAGTGACTTTGAAGACTTCTGTACAATGCACATTTTCCCCCAGGACATAAAGACCCCTTTATCCTACATTCTAGCTCATTAATTCTTGCTTAAGTCATGTATAAGCTTCCAAATTTTATACAGTTTAAAGTGCAAACTGCTAGCTATAGTTTAAATTGTTGTTTTATTATTTTATTTTTATTGTTATTGTTTATAAATTTAAGCTTTAAGAGTAAAATTATTCTCATTTGATCTTTGTTTATTTATACACTAGTATGAAGTATTCTGTTCATTTGTGCAGGTTCCTACTCATGTTACCTGCTTGCTTTTTGCAAAAAGATGTTTTGAATATGATGTATTGTTTTCCTTGGAAATTTATGCTAGAAATTCTTTACAGTCTTTATTAGGTTCATATAGGGCAATAATCTACCATGTGCCTAGACATTCCTTGCAAGATTTTTAATTCTTGATTTTTAGCTTCTTGTCTTTTCATATGTACTGAATTTTGGCTGCCAAACACCATTAGAAGAAATCTGTGAATTGTACTACTTCATTCAGTGTTGCTAATAACACAAAGCCAAAGACTTAGGAAAGTTACTGTGGCTCACAGTTCTAGAAGTTCAAGGTCGAGAGGGACCATCTGGTGACACGCTTCTTGATGGAAATGTCTCCAGGCCTGTGAGATATTCCACGGCAAGAAACACAAAGATTTTTGGTATCTCTCTCTTCTTTTGTGCTCCCTCTTTTCTCTAAAGCAACCAGGATTCAATTTATAAAGGGTCCACCCTATTGAATTTATCCAATTCTAATTATCTCCCCATTGGGACAACTGTAAATACCAAAGTCAGGCAAAAAATTTCACCTTCTTAATTAAATTAAAATTCACAACACACACCTAGGGGTGTTCCCTCAAGCCACATCCAAAACATAGCATGAATATTTATTTTCCATAGCTTTTTTTTTTTTACATGTTTTCCTTTTTACTATTTATTATATTTGACCTAATTGGCAGGAGTTACAAATGAATTAATTTCCCAGGTAGTTCCCAAGGAGTGTGTTTTGTATTTCCACTTAAATTCAAGACTAACATATATTGCAAGCAGTTCCTCTGATGACTCATGTGGACAGTTGGTACCTCAGCCTTTTCTCCTGTGAGGACTTAATTAACTTAAACTTCATGAGGTTTGAGAGATCTCAGGTTTTTCCCACCTTCTTGGGTGCCATAGACTCTTTTCAGGGATCCTTTTCAGGTTCTTGTCATCCTGAACAAAGAGTTAGACAAGAAATGCACAAAAAGGTGGTGAAGTTTTACATTTATTAAAGTAGAAGTACACTCCAGAAAGGGAAGGGACCACTGAGAGAACAACACAGGGGCCAGAAGTTAATCATGGGTGTCTTTTGTGTCTCTCATTCTTCAATCTGATGCCACATCAGGACCATTCTATCAAAAAGCAGGTAGAGGTTGTGCCAGAAAAACTGAAGTTGGCACTACTGTATCTGATTGCTCTCAGATTCAAGGATTAGAAACTGTGTTCTGTGCCTGCTTCCTGAGTCTCAGTGATTGACAGTTCACACCCACTTGTCCAGCCAGTATTCCCCACCTGAACCTCCTGCTTCCAGGTAAAATCAGGCTACAGGGAAACACTTCAATGCCCCAATTACCCCTTTGGCTCAGTTCTGCTCTGAAAACATCCGATGTTTTTATTGGGCAATTCATGACTCTGAGGCAATATATTCCTCAGAATTAATTATTTCACTGCAGTGAATAATCTAGTGAACTTGATGCCATGTTAGTAGAAAGGGCTACACATGTTTTTGTTTATATGTTTGAAGACTGATAATGTTTAAAATAACTTAATGAATACAAATTTCATCATTCTTTAGAAACCAATTATTTTCTTAATTTATGATACAAAGAGTTGAATACTTTTGAAATTAAGGAACACAATTAAATCCATAGTAAAATAATAAATTAAAGTTAACAAAATACTCTTCAAAGACAAAGAACTCCTAATATATCAGTAATTTACTGTATATGAACCTCCTACATTAAAACATAAAAATGCCCAGGTGTAAAATGTGCTATGTCTTTGATTTGTATCTGAATCAAACTTAGTTCTCAGGAATTCATAAATCCATAATTCCTCAATGGATATTTCATCTTCCAAACCAAGTAGTTTTTGCTATTGCTGCATATATAATTTTGTACGAATATTTAACTTACTAGAGATACAGAATTTTCACAAGTCTTCATTAATGCATTGCTTAACTTATTTATCAAGGAAAAGTATCATAGAAAATTAGAAGAAAAATTCCAGATCTTGTCATCTTTCACAGCATTATAAAACAATATTGTTTTCAAAATCTATGAGGTTTTATTTTTTATCACTAATATCTTTGAATACTTAATTCTGTAATTTATATTCAATGAGCCAGTATGTGTAGCAGTATTGATACTGAAAACTTGAAAATTTTCCTTTAAAAACATTTGTACATTCTTTTCCTAGATGAGTAGGGCATGACTGATAAATGCCTGAGTATTATGCCTTCAGGCTTACAGGTTATAAGCTTTTGATATGTCAATACTTGATGTATCAATTTAATTTTTAGATTAAATCTATCTATCTTTCTATATCTGAAATATGTTACACTTTTTATTTATGTGAAAGGTAAACATCTTTAAGATATTTTCAAGGTGGTATAAAGTATATACCGGGAGTCTGAGTGATTTACCATAAAAGACTGTTCTTCACCATTAGTATTTTCCTAGAAGCCTTTGTCTTCTAGGAAGCTGTTTGGCTCAGGGATTTAATACCTTGCTAATAACATCATAATAATTTCTAACATTTACTTAGAATAGAAGCTATTCAAAGCTTCCTGGTATTTGAAGAGTATTACTTTTCCTAATGTACTCCCACAATTTCACCCACATATTTTCTCTATTATTTCAGAGATGAAATGAGAAATATAGTCAAGAGTGCATAATTAAAGTGCCATTGTCATTCAGTGTTTACATTATACCCATAACAATGATCAAAGATTAAATAAAGTTCAGGGGACAATGGATTAGAAAACAGCCAAGCACAAACATGAAACTGCCAATTAGGTCTAAAAGCACATAATAAAGGAAAAGTTATTTCTTAGTGATGAAGGGTCTACTATGACTGGATGTAAAAATCCAGGGAATAGTGACAGAAATTAATTTTGTTCACATTGTGAACATATATAGTGTCTTAGTTACTTTTCACTTATTGCTGAGACAAAATACCTGAGGCCCAAAATTAGGGAAGGAAAGGTTTATTCTTACAGTTTCTCGGTAGTTTCAGTCCATACTCAGTTGACTCCAAGGCAGCGTGTTGTGGCAGGGCACGCTGGCAAGAGAGAGAGCACAAGCGCGGAAGTGCGGAAGCAGAAGACCCGCCTCCTTTGCATTGTATCTCAGCTCCTCCCCTGGGTGGGTGCAGCACTCATACCATCAATCCCAGTGCTAGACAATAAACTTGTCATAAGCACCAGACTTAGCCCCATCAAAAGTATATGAGGACTTAAGGGTGCATAGTATCACTCGATACATATAGTAAACACAATATCAGGGAAATACATGGAGTTGCAAAGACTGTAAACATGAAAGGTTTATTAAAGCTGTGAAGTTCATCACATATTCAGTAAAAATTTTTTTAGGGTAAGAATGATGGACAGCTCCTACTAGTCTCCTCTAGACTGGAATATATGAAAAAGCAAAACTTTTGCTTATCTCCTTTTCCATACAAAATGATCCCAAATGAACACATCACCGCCATGAAAAACACATACTACATTTGCACCTGGAGATCCTCAAGATATTCTTTTCTTCTTTAAACATATCCAGTATATGTTTGCTTTGTATACTTTTTCTCACTGTCATAAAAATCTACATTTATTTTACCATAGCATTTCCTCCAATTTTCCTAAGATATCACAGAAGGTAGTCAGTTCATTAAGCATTTTCTAATCTATTCAATTTTTAAAATTTTAATCTTTTATTTTGAGATTTAGACTGATAGAGAAACTATAAAAATAATAAAGAACTGTTCTCTACATCCTCCTTCCATTTTCTCTAATGTCAATGTATTAAATCACCATATCATGATTCTCGAAAATAGGAAATCAATACTGTTGTAACACCATTTAAAAACTGTAGAATTTATTCAGTGTTTTCAGTTGTTCCATTGCTAGCCCTATGTTGAGTATTGTAGTAAGATATATATGACTGGATTTCACGGAAAGAAGTCTGACCACAGATGTTTATAAATATTTATTTACTTATTTATCTACCTGGAAATAAAAGATATTCATAGCCATAGTTCTAAAAGAGATCACCTGGGAAGTGAGATAAATTTAAAAACAAGATACCAAAATATTGACCACTGAAGTATCTATAATTTACAAATTTAGAAGATGAGATTTTCTGAATTTGGAAGTCTAGTGAGCGCTGAGTAAAGCAAGTAGACTGGAAGGAATTGATTGCTCATTGTGAAAGTAAAATGCTGATTAAGAGGCATGAAATCTGATCCTGTGTCTAAAAAGCAAATATGGAATCTTTGATTATCTTACCAGAGGAAAAACCTATATGGAAATGTACAGAGTTAGGTACAAAAGTTGTGGTAAATTGAGAAAGTTTTAAGAATACACACAAATTCTCTTTGGTTACATTTTGTATGTTTGCTGTGATATACTATTATGGTTTTAATCTAGATGTCGCTCCGAAAGCCTCAAGTGTTCATAGGTGATACTTTTTAGAGTTGTCTGGATTTAGTGTGTGTGATACTGGAATTAAGGGTTCTGTGAATTAAACTAGTCTACTGATTGAAATTCATGTAGTTCTCGGCATGACTGAATGAATTTACTGAAGACAAAATTCTCATTGTGTGTGTAGGTGGCACCACCCAAAAGGCTGGCAGGCTGGATGGGATAAAAGGGAAAAGCAGACTGTGGTTGCTTCCCTACTTTTGCCTGCTCTGCCATGGACTATTTCTTCTCTCTGATGCCCTGCTGCCATGCCACCCTGCCTTGACAATGAAATGAAACCTCTACAAACCGTGAAGAGAAATAAATCTTTCCTCCAAGGGGAAAAGTAACTAAGATAAATACAAAAATAATACTACCAGGTGATGATGAAGACTTGATAGCAATAGCTTAAAGTTTGACTTTTCAATGCAAACATTTTAAAGAAACAAAACTTAGATCTCAAAAGTTTAGCCCAACAAAGTCCCTTGCTTACTTACATATTGAAAAATCTTGTTTAAAATAACCTACTGTCAAGAAATGGGCATGAGAAATGAGCAAGCATTTCATAGAGGAAGAAATACAAATGCTCAACAAATATATGAAAAAACATTCAACATCTCTGGCCAACAGAGAAATGCCAATTAAAACAAAGCTAAGATTCTGCTTGCTCTGGAAAGAATAGTAATCATTAGAAAATCAAAAAACAATAAATTCTGGCATGAGTGAGGTGAAAAAGAAAACCTCCTGCATTGTTGGTACAAATACAAACTAGTAAAACCATTATGAAAAACAGTATGGAGATTTCTCAAGAATTGAAATTAGAAATTCTATAAAATCTAACTATCCCTTTTCTAGATATTTTCCCCAAAGATCTTACATAATCATAATAAAGAGACACATTCATGTAAATGTTTATAGCAGCAAAATTTGTAACAGGTAACTCTTAAAATTGGAGTAAATACTCGAATGAATAAACAAAATGTGGTATCTATATATAATGAAATACTACTCAGCTATAAAGAATGACAAATTTGAGGCATTTGTGGAAAAATGTCTGCACCTGGAAAATACAATGTTGAATGAAATACATGAAATATATATCATGTGGTATCTCTCATTTGAGTGAGACAATGTACAAACAAAAAGATAAAAGATGCATAGAAAGAGACAAAAGGACAGATCTTTTTTTATTTTGCAGAGAATAAAGCAAAACAAAACAGTGAGAACAACACTGAATGTCAAAAACAAGGCAAAAGGAAATCCCCCATAGTTGCTTTATTGCATAATGTTATCCTCTAAACAGATGTTCAGACTACTGACTTCACACCTTTAAAGTCAAACAACCAATACAAGCATTAAGTTGATTTCATATCTCACGTGCTATCAGCCACTTGCCTACATGGGGGTGAGGGCTGGGGGGGTGGGTGATGCGGAGGTGTTCTTATCTCCCAGCTCAAGCACCAGTTGGCTCATGGGAAGGGCATGCTGACTTCTTGGTTCTTTTCCCATCCCACAGCTGCTGCTGTCTCACAGAAAAGGCAGACTGATTTCTTGTTTGTTTACTCAACCCCTAGCTGCCAATGGCTCATGGGAAGAGCAGGCTGACCTACTGGTTCAGCTACTGCTGGCTCATGGGAAGGGGAAGTTGCCTACCTATTTCTTTTCTCGGCCCTTGACTGCTGCCAGCTCACTGAAAGCACAGATCATGTCCAATAAAGAAGTGATTCATGGGGAAAAAGAGAGAGGGGAGAGAGAGGGGAAAGGGAAATAAAGGAATAAAGGTATGCCATGCACAGGATCCTAACAACTCCAATCAATGTAAACATTACAGGCTTTAACATGACCTAAGACAAATAATTTCAACAAATATGAAAAAGGGGATAGGGAAAGCAGAGGAGAAGAGGGGAGGGAAATAGAATGGGAAAGGGATTAAATAAGCAAGCTATAATGCATTGTCTTAGTTACTTTTCTTTCATTGCTAAGACAAAATATCCAACACCCGAAGTTAAAGGGGGAAAGATTTACTTAAATCATACTTTGTAGAGGTTTCAGTACATAATTGGTTGGCTTCAAGGCAGGGTGGCAAGTGGCAGAGGGGAAACAGTTTATGGAGGCAGGAGATAGCAAAAGCAGCAAAAGCAAAAGAGGAAAGTAAGACTCTTTCTGTCATTTTTATCTTATCCAGACAACCAGGATTATGGTAGTGCCAATCCAATCAATGGACTGATCCCACAATCACCTGCCTGTAATCCCAGCACCCTTAGTCCTAGTATTGAACCATGAATTGATCACAAACTCTATAGACTCAGCTAGCTCTGAAAAAGCCCCATCTAAAAGTGCATGAGGCTTTGGGGTGACATTTAGGCACAAACTATGACATGTGTACATGTAACCACTTTCAAGATGATTATAAACTTCATGAATTGCAAACATGAGAATTAAAAAAAGAAAAAAATATGTATTGTGTGTATTTCCTCCCAAATGCTTCTTGGCTCTGGTTCCTATGCACTATGTGACTGCCCAGACTTCAATGGGGACTTGGTTCAAATTTAGAGACACTAAATTTAAGAAAGGGACAAGTAACAAAAGTTCTTAAGTATTTTGACCTAAAAGTGATGCAGAATCTGTATTCATCTATAATTACCTAAAGCAATTTATTTCTTGCCACTTAACTTCAAAAACTTTAAAGATTCTACTTTATGCTTTTAGACAGATGAAGGGAAAGGCTTTTGTGAGCATCTACTTCATTTCTGCAAGAGTAGGTTTGAATGCTTGAGATTGAAGAAACAATATGTAGTCAACGAAAACTAAAAATTACTAGACAAAAAACTAGACCATCACACTAAAGTCTTCCTTATGGTTTGTTGTTTTAAATTCAAAGCATTTAATGTGGTTTGATATTATATGTTAAAGCTATGAGCATGACTTTAAAATAAAAGTGGTTAGTATGTGATATTTATTTGTGTAAGTGCTAGTAAGAGAGTTGGATTCAGCCTTATTGGAGTGGTTCCTGGAAGACTTACGGCAGAGAGACAAGACATTTGAAGGAATAAGCAAAAGCAAGAATAGGATCAAGGAATCTAGCTCAGTAGGAGCAGTAGTTTGGGCTGGAATGTTCCTCAAAGATTCATGTGTTAAAAGATTGGTCCCGAGCTTGATGTTATTTGTAGGAGGTAAAAACTTTAAGAAGAAAGTCCTAGTGAGAGATTTTAGGTTATTAGAAGCATGACTTTGATGGGTGCATGGAAACTCAATCTCTTTCTCTACTTCTCTCTTTCAAATCTTGGACATAAGGTAAATGGTTTTGCTATGCACATCTCATAAATCCATCATGATGTGCTGTCTCCCCCTCCTAGGAACTCTAAAACCAAACGGTCCAACTGATCATGAACAGAAACATAAAGAACTGTGAGCCAAAATAATTATTTTCTCTCAATAAGTTGATTTACATCAGGTATTTGTTAAAGTGACTCCAGCTGAGTAGTACAGTAGATAAGGGTTTCCAATTGGAAGTGACAACTGAGTGTCCAATTGAATGAGTTCCAGGAAAAGACCCTGGGTGGGAACATACTGTATGTGTCCTTAATAAGAATATTAAAGTAATTAGGAATTATGACACAACAAAAAAGAAAGAATAGATCATTTGGGTGCTAAAACCTTTTACTTTTGAATGATAGTGGAGTAAAGGACAGTAAATGGGCATATGACTTTTAAAGGAGCTCAGTAATTTATAGAATAGAGGGAATTATCTGGAAGTGGCAAAAAAAAAAGTTGAAGAAGGGAGCATTGTACTTCCAGGCAAAGTGATACTTTGAGAGGAAAAAAACTTGAGGACCAAAAGGAGCACAAAATCTAAGAACACAGTAACAACATGTATATAATAAACTGGTGAAGCTATACTGCAGCATAGGAAATTTGCTGATGGAAAACCAAAGACTTCAATGGATTTTACAAAGATTCATAACTTTAGAAGAGTGAGTCAGATGAAGCAATTTACGGTTATTCTAAGAAGAATTTTTATTGAAGGATAACATTAAGAAAAGTTATTCAACAATTCTGCCAAGTTAAATGTTATTTTTTACACTATTCACAGTCCCCTTGGTTACACACAGGTTTAACTTTAGAAAGATACACATTTGCACACATACACATGTATACACACAAAGGAAATACAATCTGGCATGCATATCACTTGCATCATACCGGAGAATTATATTAATTAAATTTTTATCAATGGAACTATATGCCAGATGTACACTACTTTAAGGAGGATAGTTTTCATTTTGCTCATCATTTCAGAAGGTTCAGTTCATTGTTGACTGACTCCAAGGTAGGAACATTATGGTAAGAGTGCATGGTGGAGTACAGGTGATCACAGCAGCCTGGAAGCAAAGAAGAGGAACAGTGCCAGAGAGGAAATGGTGATGGACCCACGTAGACTGAGAATCCTGTCTGTATGACTCACCCACAAATACAGAAGGGTGCTTCACAGGGTGGCTGTGTGGTTCTTAAGCCAAACAAGTAAACAATTAACCTTAACCATAACCTGTAGCTTACATGTAAATTCATAAAAATGAAAAATGTATCACAAAGATGAAAATATTTTAATATAAAGGGAAGAAAATAAATGTAGCTTATTTAAAGTTTAGAGAACTAGTTGTCATTATCTTGATTGTTCTTGCTAATGGTCAGGTTCTGAAGAAAGAAAAATTTTCTAAATCAAGTAAGTCTCATGCTTATAATCATCTGTAGTTTATATCTTAATGATGTAAAATTTCAGAAATTACACTAATCTTACTTAATTTTACTAATTACTATTAGAACTCAAAACAGGCAACTATAGTTAAATTAAATGAATGTCCAGTGTGACAGAGAACACATAATCATAGTTTTAATTAATGGTTGTGTTCAAAGATCTTTGCTAGTGGGATGTTAAATACTGTAGTATCATTCAAGAAAAACAGTACTAATAGGAAATATAAGTATGTTGTTAAGACGTAAATCATGCAACACTTACAGAATAGTTTTGTAGCCTTTACTTAATTATAGCTAGTTTCTCATTTCCATCTACAGTTGGTTATGCCATAATGCTTGTTGTAAAAATACAAATTTGTTCTAAATTGACTGATACAATCAGGAAATATTTTAGCAAGGTGTAGTTTCTTTATTGGCATTTGCAAATTTCCTTAGAAAGTTTATGTGAACAGTAAAAAGTATACCCAGATGAATTGATTTATATAAGAATTATGCAATCCATGTGCATTTCTATGATCCACCAAGTGCCTCTTTTCATGGCACATATTAGAACTCTCCACCCTTTCTATGATCTGAGAGTTCAAAATCCCTTATGTGTTTTAATGTTGAAATCTTAGCCCTCAAAGTAATATTATTAGAAAATAAAGTTTGGAAAGTAATCAAAGATTAGGAAAGAACTATCATGATTGGCAATGATGTTCTTACAAAAAAAACTCCTGAAAGACCCTTAACCTTTTCCATCATGCGAAGACACAGCAAGACATCATCTGTGAATCTTTACTAAACTCTGAAAAAAAATGTGCTCCTAATATAGGGGAATGAAATGCCCAACCTACTAGATGTCCAGTATAGGATCGTGTTCTCTCAAATCAAAGAATGAATTTTTGGAACAATGGAGGTTAAGAGCAGAATATATTTATTGAGAGAAAGAAAGCTTCTGTCCAAGAGACAGAAGAGGTCCTGAGTGGGTTGCCAAAGACTCTGTCTTTTCTAGGAACTTTTATAGAGGAAGATCACAAGGTGAGATGGGTCCAAGATGGGGAAAGCATGGCAACTGGCAAGGCAGGTGGGAATGAGGTGGGACAGAACTATGGTCAACCAATAAGATTAATTGTTCAGGTAAAATTGACCAAATCAGGGACAAATAGGGAAGCGAGTCACGTAGCAAGTGCGCATGCTTAAAGAGCAGTGACTCCATCTGTAGGGGGTTGGGATAGAGACTCCTGGCTTCCTCAAAGTGATCCTTATACTTATTTAGATTATCAATCCCTGATGTTTATACTTAGGGTGTGGGCTCACTTGTTTTGTGTTTTGCCTTGAGATCTGGCCCACAGCAGAGGTGTGTCTCCTCCAAGGTTGCAAGGTATCTGTTCTTCTGCACTGGCCCCTTTGAGGGCCCAGCCCTGTCTGACTGACTATAATATTTCTAAGTAACTCAGATGCCTTAACACTTCTTTCATTCCATTTCACTCCATGTCTCTCCCAGATTTGTTATGCACATACACCAACTACACACAAGAAATCTCAACATCACAAAACATTGCAAACATATACAAAAAAAGGACCCCAGTACAACAACAACAACAAAAAAAAAAAAAAAAAAAAAAAAAAAAAAAAAAAAAAAGGAAGGGAATTAAGAGATGGATAGAGGGGGTACAAGTGGGGGAGACAACTATGAATTGAGACCTATACAAACTGTGAGATAACTAAACGTTTCCTTCCTAAACTTTAAGAGTCAGGTATTTTGTCTCGACAATGAGAAAAAAGTAATTAACACAGATAGAAAATGTTCACAGCAAAGTATTAAATTAAAAAAAAAAACAGTGGAATTATAGTTTCAAAATGTCAAAGAAAAAATGTAAAACTGTAATTTTATATACAGTAAAGTTATAGTAACTCTGAAAGTAAAATGAGTCTAATAAAGTCATATTAACTTCAGGATTTTATTTGATGAATCCTTCTGAAATACACTTGGAGAAAAGCATACTAAGAGAAAAAGGAGAGATTGTTAGAGTGTATTATATTCACACAGATAATTAAGTTCAACAAAATTTGATATTCTTTGAATAAGGCAAAAAATACTTAAATAAAGTATATTAAAATGTTATACTTCTAATTATATGTAGTACATAAAATGATAATATAAACATAAAGACACCTAATAATATATTCCATATGATAATATATTAGATTGAGGATTTGTAAAAGTCAACTCAGGCTCTTAAAATTAATACTAAATCCTGGGTGGTTTAAATAAAGTGGATTTAGGATTTTTCTCAGTTATAAAGACAGAAAGTACAAGATCAAAATGCTGCTTGATACTGTGTCTGGTGAGGTCCTTGTTATTATTTTCAGATGCTGACATTATTTTATCCTCATACACCAAAGGTAGAATGGATTTACATCTCTTCATCTAATGCAGAAACCAATCTTATCCTGAAAAATGCATGATCACAAATGCATCTAAATCCAGCTAGTCCTCAAAAACCTCATCTCCAAATACTAACACATTTTACTTTAGTACTTCAACACATGATTGAGAGAATGCAGTAAGTCTAAAGTAGATTCTGGAAAAGTGCAGAAAGAAGTGATACAGTACACATACGGAGCACATATAAATTTAGAAAATATTTAAGAAATAGAGAAGGAAATTAATGATGAATTTTAAAACAAGTATATCATGTCAATTTGTATCACTACCACAAAAACAAAATTTGGAAAACAACCCAAATTTGGATATATAGAGTCCAATAAAGGAAGAAAGAAATGAAGACATGAAAACAATGTAACAATGCTTATAATAATAATCATAGAAAACATGACATTAGACAGCCAAAATATCTAACATGTTTTATATAAGAAAGGAAAATATATTAAACTCATTGTAAAAATGCAGATATTGAACTTGAGATACAGCAAACTAGATCTCATAACGTTGTATTTTAAGAAAATATTTTAAACAAAGAATTCATAATTGTGTAAATCAAATATATGTGTGAGATATATCAATTAAGGCAACACAAAGAATGCTATAGCACTATTGTAAAATTAGAAAAATCTGTAAGGAACTGTTATGGTTTATGTTCCTATGACCCCACCAAGTTTCATATAATCATGGATGCAGCTGAGTATAGTATTCTTGATTGGTTTGTTGTCTGGCACTAGGATTGATGATGTGAGTGTTGCACTTACCCAGGGGTGGAGCCAACATACAATGTAAGGGCTGGGAAGAAGTCATGTCTCCCTCTCTTACCAGTTTGCTTTGATGTCTTGTGGCTGCCATGAATGGCTGCCCCCCCTGACATGCTATGCTGCCTTGCAGCCAGCTGAGTATGGACTGAAACCTCCAAGAGCTGTAAGAAATAAGCCTTTCCTTCCTTAATTTTGGGCGTCAGGTGTTTCATCTCAGGAACAAGAAAAAAGTAACTAAGACAGAATTTGGTACCAAGAGTGGGATTATTGCTGTGACTATTGCTGACCATGTGGCTCAAGAGTCTTTGGAGATGAATTGTGGGAAAGTTTGGAAAGGATCAAAGACATCATCTGAAAGAGTGGTGCTGGAACAGCTTAGGCTGTTGTGTAGGGGAGATTCTGGTCAGAACTCAGAAGACCAGAAGGTTAATAGAAAGCCTGCCAGTAAAGACCAGGCTTGGCAGGTTTCTGCTGGGAAAAAAGATGACTGGTCATTGGACTCCACATGATGTGTGTTATGGTTTTACTGAAGTTTGTCTGCATTTTGCTCTTATCCAGAGACTTTGCCTGAAACTGAGATTAAGGGCAACTGACTGATAAATCTGGCAAAAGAAATTTCAAAGTAGTCAAATGTTGAGGCTTTGGCATGGCTATTGTTGGGGGTTTTTAGCCAGATTTATGTTGTGAATCAAGAGCAAAGAGCCTGGGCTGTGAGTTTGGCTCAGTGGCTTAAGCACCTGTCTTGGCAGGTGCGAGGTTGTGAGTTCAATCCCCGGTGCCAAAAAAAAAAAAAAAAAAAAAAAGAGCAAAGAGCATATCAGGATGATTTAAAATGTTGTGAGTTTGGTCAGGAAGCTGTGGACTGTAAAGATAGAGTGGAAATCTTGATTGCTGAGAAGAAGCAACATAGAAGTAAAAAAGATGGCCTAGGGCCATCCAAGGAAGCAACAGGTCTCCATCCTTTACAGTCTCAAAACTACAAAAATGAAAGTCTTTGCTTTGAGGAGAAAGCTGCAGAGTGCCACATTCCAGAGTGGCAACTGAGGCCACCAGAGTTTTCAATATGGTGGTGGCCACAACAGATTCCAGAACAGAAGTAGCATAGAGAAGCTTTTCCTCATATTCAGGTTCAGAGAGCTCAGCTACCCAGACACTCGACCCCTAGAGCCAAGAGAGAGAAAAGCCTGGTTACTGCTCCTACTGACAGTGGAACTTGGCAGCATCCACATGGCCCTGGTTTTAAGTGCAAGAAAAATGCACAAGTTCTGAGGTTAAAGCAGTTTCCACCTCAAATTCAGAGAACCTGGGAGGACAGAAAGTACACCCCTGAGAGGGCAATATGTAAAGATGTAAGGGTCAAGTCAAAAGTGCAGTGGAGAACCCAGAAGTTTGGAAATGACAGAAATGTGGATCATCCAAGGAAAGCTGCCAAAACCGAGCAGAATGGGCTTTAGAGAGAAACTGTGGGAACTGGAGTCCCTTGAAGTGCTACAGGTGTGGAATCACTCAAGCCTTTTGGAACTTACAACCAGATTGCTTCAGATGCTGAGCATGAAACTTCAGGACTTCATGTTTATCCTGCTGAATTTTGGACTTGCTTTGGTTCCAATGCTTTATATACCCCTGTGTGTAACTTTTGGAATGGTAATATTTGTCTTGGGCCTTTATGTGTTGGAAATGTTTAACTTGTTTTCATTTGTACTGGGGCTACAGTTAAGTGTTTGCCATACATCTTGGAGGAGATTTGAGAATTGGACTTTTCAGCAATGTTGAAACTGTTAGGACCTTGGAGACTCTTGGAAATGGACTAAATGCCTTTTGTACAAAGGATGTACATCAGTCTTTGGGGGGCCAGGGTTAGAATGTTATGGTTTTTGTTCCTATGGCCCCATCAAGTCTCGTGTAATCATGGACACAGCTGAGTCTCGCGTTTTTGTTTGGTTTATTGTCTGGAGCTGGAATTGATGATGTGAGTGTTGCACCCACCCAGAGGCAGAGCCAATATACAGTGTAAGGGTGAGAAGAAGGCATGTCCTCTCTCTCTTGCCAGGTCGCACCTTCCTGTGTTGCAGTCCCCATGAATGGCAGCCCCACCATGCCACGCTGCCTTGGAGTCAACTGAGTATGGACTGAAAACTCCAAGAACTGTAAGAAATAAACCTTTCTTTCCCTCATTTTGGACATCAGGTGTTTTGTCCTCAACAACAAGTGAAAAGTAACTAAGACAGAATTCTTCATATTAAGCAAGAGGAACATTATCAACAAAGGAAATGCAAACCAAGAATATATAATCACCATGAAAATATTTGCGCCAAATAAATTACCTTCAACGTATATCACATAGATCATAGAAAGAAGTATATAGTTCTAATTTCAAATGTCAACAGACTAGTCTCAGTAGTAGATATATAAAGTTGATAAAAATAACATAATGTAAGTATATAAATAATAGACATAATAACTTTGAGCTAATTTTAAAATTTTATCTAAGATATGTCTGTGTGGACATTCTTTTTCAATAAGTAATAATCACAATTTAGTTTTTTTCCACAAGTACAGTTGTGGCCAAGTGAAGTCCAACTAAAGTGCAATCTTATAACTAACAGACTCCTAATGATTTATTACATGTAAGATTCTCATAAAAGGCATTCAGGTTTTTACTCACAAGTCAATGTGATTAATTGCAAGGGAAGAAATGGAGTCAAGGTGTTGAAATTAGACCCATCCATGAAATATTTTATAAAGGGAAAACAATGCATTATGTACTTTAAGATAACCCAAATAACAAGAATGTCAAAATACTTGAGAATAATACACAGTTACTCTTGTTCTAAGAACTAATTATTGAATATATTTGCTTCTTAGATGCCTAAGTGCTAAATAAGAATCTTGCTTCAAAGGTGTTTTGTTAAAATACTCAAACTCTCTCAAATGAAAAACAAGTGATAGCAATTGATATTATAAATTTTAATCTTAAAAAATTTGTTTATACTGTACAATTCCACAAAAATTAATTCAGTAAATATGTTATATTCGTGAAAATATTGCCTAGGATTCATAGTTTTAAAAAATGTTATTTTTCACAGGCATGGCAACAGATAGGATCCATGTTTCTTCCCTATCTTTGATTTCTTTTCAACTTGGTTCCTGTTAACCTTTGCAACTTGTTCAATAAGAAACTCTAGTGAACTGTATCACCATACACAATTAATGGCTGAGTGTTCTATATTAAATGAAAATGCCAGCACTACGTAGCAATTAGCTTATGGATCATCTCCAAACACTTAGAAACTCTTCCATCGACAGCACTTAAACATGCTGGGTGATTTAAATTATACTTAAAGCGAGTGGCAATATTCAATTACTGGTGGGTTCATTGTGTGGAATTGTCACCATTATGATTAACAACCCTCAAGAAAAACAATTAATTTGGTATCTTGTTGCTAGGTCAACTATAAAAGCTAATTCCCTTGAAGACGTAAGTATATTTATCAGTACCTATCCTTTTAAATGCCTTGATATGAAACATTAATATGATCCTCCTAAGAAAAAGTTGCAAAACTTGTACCACACATATGTCTCCGAAATTTACATAGCATTAAAAGAAATTGTCATTTACTTTTCTTTCTAAAAAAGAAAACAAACAAAAATCATAGTGGCAAGTAAAATGGAAATAGAAGCTTCAGTTTACACAAAACTCAGGTATATTCTCATTTCAGATCTATTTTTGGGAACTCGGTTACTCACATTAAAGGGAGAAACTGCAGCTAAACCAAGGCATTTGACTTCTCGTGGAAGAGTTCAAGTACTAAAGAGACATGCTTCATATTAAAACCACTAACACAAGACAGAAATAACTATCACATCTGACTATACCACTGAGTTAAAAAGAAAACAAAGAAAAAGCTACATAGCCTTTTCCAGCAAATGTTCCCGGTAGAAATATAAAAGAGCTATTCACTACTTATTCATAATCCTTTGAGTAAGGTGAGAGAAAACAGCACTTTGTTCTTTTGAAAATCACCCTCTGTTCATATTTACATTTTTTCCCTGAAGGATATATTATTTAAAATCATTCTTATCATTCTCTTCTATGAAGTTCTTGGAATCAACAGGTTGGTACCAAATAGCGACGTGTGGTACCAAATAATGATGTGTGTATATATATAAAAGGCATATATAATAGTGATGTGTGGAATATATATATATATATATATATATATATATATATGGCATATATAAATATACAAACATATATTCATATTTACATACATATATATAAATATATAAAATATATATT
Source organism: Dasyprocta punctata (assembly GCA_004363535.1). Taxonomy (NCBI): domain Eukaryota; kingdom Metazoa; phylum Chordata; class Mammalia; order Rodentia; family Dasyproctidae; genus Dasyprocta; species Dasyprocta punctata. The sequence goes on along the minus strand of RJWM01008018.1, from coordinate 24,593 downwards.
TTTATTTGCCATTGTTGATGTAGGGTCTCACTGTGTCATCCAGGGTGACCTGGAATTCATGAAATAGCTCAGGTTCACTGAGAAATCCAGATTCTTCCCTTTAGTCACTCAAGTGCTAATATTTTATGGCTGTGCCAACACACTAAGGTTGTATTTGTCTTAAATAGGCAGTTGTACTTACATGAAATCCCAAAGAACTCTTTTGACAATTTCTAGTATTAATCATTTTTTAAAATTTATCATCTTATTAGTTAATTCTTTACAATATAGCTGCATTGTAACTGAAATTTAAGTTTCTTTCATTATGAATTGTTATTACTCTAGGATTTTCATATATCTTGACAAAAAAAGAAAACTGGAAAATTTATAAAACTATAGAAGTGAAAGGGAACTAAAAATTCAATTTGGCTTTTTATTCATTATGTAAGTGATTAACTAGTATCACCTTTGAGTAATTTGGTAGGTTGCATTCCACATACCATTTTATTATCTGTCTTGCTTTTACAGAAGACCCTAATGATGAGACTGTGCAAGAATTTTCTCTTACATGACCCTTTATATATATTTATTTTGCTGCTTTCACACCATATAGCAATAAAATGTATGAATAATACCACAATTCCTTTTGAACCCTTAAGGAGTGGCTATACGTTACTCATTTCATATCACCTATATTTAGTCTAGTAATTATCTATTAATGTTTGCTAAATGGGTAAATGAATGACATTTGATTTACATTGTCTTTGTTGATCCACACTCTTGTAATAAAATACCATAGACTGCATTGGGTATAATGACAGAATTTTAATTCTCACAGTTCAGGAGGCTGGAAAGGTAAACATTAATGTTCTATTGAATTGAGTGTCTAAAATGGACCCATTTTCTAGTTCATAGATGATTCCTTATTTCTGTGTACTTACACCTGTTGGATGGAACAAAACAGTACTCTAGCACCTACTTTATACAGGCACTAACACTATTCATGAGGGCTGCATCAGACTGAGTTAATTATATCCCACCAGACCCATCTTCTAATATCATCATCATTGAAATTAGTGTTTTAACATACGGATTTTGGGGAAAACCAGACATTCAGATCATAGCATTCATTTTGTCCGATGAATTTACATCAACTATTCAGAACAAAGAATTATACTAAGTGACATGTACACAGTGATAAATTAAATGGTATCATCCAAAAATACCATCCAGCAATCATTTCTACTGGTACCTCATAAGAAACCATCAATCCACATTGCATGACGTAAGACTTAGAACCCACAAGAATTAGATCAGTTTGTTTGGCCAAGATCAAATAATAGATTCTTGACTATTTGCCAGCAGAAGTAAATCAGTTAGACATAGATTGGGTTACAAAAATGGGTTAAAAAAAACTAAAGTAAATAAAACAATACTAATCAGTCAAACCAAAATGACTGATAACTCCAATTGATATAGAACTTTAAATTTTACAAATTATACTTGGCAATAATAATTTATTAACTCAGAAGAACCTTATAACATACATTCAATTTTATTATAACCATTTTATGGTAAAGGAAGCAGATTCTAAAAGTTTAAAGGCCATTCATAAAAATTTAAACGATGAAAATTTTACAGCCCTGTTTCAGAATTGGCAAAGTGTGACCCTTGGATCAGGTACATGGACTTTTGTGAGAAATGCAGAATACTAGATCTCAATCCTACTGAATCAAATTCTTCCTTCAAACATGTTTTCAAGTGCATATGCAATGTTATATTATAGACAGATCTTCACACACAATAATATGCAGAATATTTTGTAATATCATATACCTAAATAAGATGTATTATAATGAATTATTATATCATATGCATGATTTTACACTTGAGAAGAACCAGCCTAACACCCTTTATTCTGTGCCATAGCTACTGTTACAGTACTATATTGAGGTGTAAATTAAAATCATGCAGCATTTCTAGAAAGATCAGAGATTAATATGCAAACCTGTATTTAGAAAGCCCACATCATGACAAATATGTGAGATTGTTTTACTCATATTGTAAAAAATAATGTTTTGTAGCATAAGGAGCTTCAAAGTAACAACAAATAGAAATGAAGGGAAAGTACAGTTTCAGTGTTGGGTATATAAAACTTGGACTATAAACTAGGTGACTTATGAAATTTTTCATGGAGCTCAATGAAGTTTTTATCATCTGCAATCACAGTGCTTAGCAAGTTACTGTATTTGCTTGAAGGAAATTTACTAATAGTGAAAAATAATTAAAAATACATAAGACTAAACAGTGTTACAAACTTTCATTCCAGAGAATAATTAGAAATTGCAATTCTCATGGCTGTCAGAGTAATTTAGAATGTAGTTGCATTGAGGACCGAATATACTGAAGGGCAGACCCATTTATGAAGCTCTGTTTTGTTCTGTTTATTTTACTTTGCATGTTTACTGTGTTGCTTAATATGTTTGTCTTTTTTGTCAACACTGGATGAGATCTCAGAGTACTTTACAGGAGAAACATACAGAAAATTTTTAGTTTGGGTTGACATATACTATATAGTTTTGCAAAACAGGACTTAAGAACATATGAAAAAAAGACAGCAATAAAGAAATTTCCTCCCTAAACTAAAATGATAGTGTGAATCCTAAAATAGGTGAATAAAAGTTCGTTTTAGCTTGGGGAGGGAAAAGTATTCAAAAGTCTTGAATATTTGACTTCATACACTAGCCACCTTTGTGTTGATTTTAGATTCAAAATGAGAGTTCACATGTTTCTTATAGATTCATTCTTAATATTGACAGATTGCACTAAAATCTTTCTGCAAATTTAGTTTTCAAACAGAAAACAACATCACAAACAGGAAAATGTTGAACAACTCAATTGTTTCTTTGACTTCTCTATACTATTGCCATCAACTTTCAATGCCTCAATATTGAAATGATTGATTCACAAATACTTAATGAACTTGAGGAAGATGGAACAAAAACACAAATATATATCTGCAGTCAATAATACTATGAGTTGCAGAAGTTCCTAAATGAATATTGTACAAGATTTTGCCCTTAAAGCCAAATAATTTATCATCTACCTAAAATTATTTAATCAGTACCACGGATAAAATATTTAAAGATTATATATTTGCTTTTAGGGCTTAATATTTTATATTGTTTCTAAATAGCAACTCCATGGTTTCCTTCTACAATAGCACATGTATAATAAGCACTAAAAAATGCCATCAATATTTAATCACTATATGCTGAGAAAAATACTAGCACTGGATTAAATGTGATTTTAATAAAAGACTTAAAAAATATCTGTGTTTACTCTGGAAACATGAAAGAAATGAAGAAAGTATGGTTTCAAAGACAATCTTTACAGCAACTGTAAAAATGGTAATGATGAAATTGTGCTAATTTGACTCATTGGGCAGGGAAAATATCTAGTTGATATTATTTGTAGATTTCTATGATCTATGTTTTCTGAACCTTAGAAGATTCAGAAAAATACACTAAAAATGTCCAGAAGTTTAGATTTTATTGAGAGAGTTTAAGACCTACAAAGTATTTTCTAGTAATTTTGTAAAATTAAACATACTATGATCCAAATAATACTAGTTCTATAGTCAAATCACAAAAACAGTATTTCATCCAGAGTTAAATTATCCTCAGTATAATTTAGCTGTGGTACTATTAACACTGACTCTTGGTATTTCTTATGATGTAAGGCAGTAATGTAACACACTGTATTGATTTTTACTGCATGTAGAGTACATATATATGTTATATTCACAAAGATATTTGACTTAATGAAAACACTTGAAAATGTTTATTGCTGCATTATTCATCAACATGTGAAAAAGGCCAGTTATATAATGGCAAGATTCACTAAATTCCATTGCTTACTCTAAGTGAAGCAAAACATAATTTATAATATTTTATTTCAAGAATAGGAATTGCTTCTTTTGGATAGAAAAGTTGTCTGCACTCTATGAAATATGTATTAAGCTGTTAATTTTAGGGATTCTGATGTTCTATTGTGATAATTCAGGGAGAGATTAGAACAACAACTCAATTTCTTTGGATATATATCCAGGAGAGTGACTGTTGGATCATGTAAAGAAAATGTTCACTTTTGTAAACAACTGATAATACATTTTTTTCCAAAACAGATGCACAATCTTGCATGTCTGCCAGCAACAAATAATGAGTATCTGGTTCTCCACATGCTCACCAAATTTTAGTATTATCAGTGTTACGAATTTTGACCTTTCTCACAGTTGTATGGTGGTATATTATTGTTTTAATTTGCATTTTCTTGATGCTGTATGGTGTGGAACAATTTCTTTATGCTTATGTGCTATGTGCACATCATTTAGATTATGTTTCATTAAAATATTTGCCTATTTTTAATTTGTTTTTTGCTCTTGAGTTGCAACTACTTTGTATATCTTGATGATGAGTCCTCCATCAGGTGCCTTTGAAAACATCTCTTCATTGTCCGTGCTTTTTTTTTATTTAAGAGAAAATAGACACAGAAGATAGAAACAAAAAGCAAAAAAGACAAACAAACAACAACAACAAATCTGATACGATAACATCGTAGGTTTACACACTGAGGTGGTTGAAGTTTGACAGTAGTTACAATATTGCATATCATTACCTTCATAGGGGTTGATCAGATTGACAGATATAGACATGTAAGATTTATCAATTCAGGAATATTAACTTTCCTTTTTTAGTAGCTAATGTATTTAGTAATATAGTTTTTTTTAAACTGTCTTAGTTATACATATTTATAAATTTATGTCTTTTTCCTTTTCCCTTTCTTCCTTCCTTTCCCCTTAGAATACCTCTTGTTATCATTGAAATAACTACCCATAACATAAGGTCTAATATAATCAAGCAAAATAGTTCAGAGTGAAACCAATAAAGGATAAAAGAATGGTTGTACATAAGAGAAACAAAAAACTAAAGGGATCAACGAACAACAACAACATATCCGATACTGTAAAATTATAGGTTTAGGAATTTAGATGGTTAGAATTTTACAGTGGTTGCAATGTTATATATTGTTACCATTAAGCGGGCTGTTCAGATTGACAGATAAAGACATGTAGGAGTGATCTGATCATATGAATATCAACTGTTCTCTCTCACCAGTTAATGCATTTAGTAGCATAGTCTTTCAAACTATCTTATGAATACCCTCATATAAATCTATGTCTTTTTTCCATACCTTCCTTCCTCGGTTCCCCTTGTAAAACCTCTTATTGTCTTCAAACTAAATGCCCTTACCAATTTGCCAAATATAGTCGAATGAAATAGTACTGAATAAAGCCAATAACAAATAAGGTAATGGAGGCAGTACATAGTAATGTAACGTTGATTTCTATAATGCCTCAAATTAGCTTCAAGGCAGTTGCCTATATCATCTGTTGTAACACAAACACACTAAGATAGGTTAAAATCTCTCAGACCAGGGCAGTGAAAACAATACTTGGTTTCGAAGCAAGGTGATCATATATCATTGAAGGCTACCCTTATAAATTTTGTTATCTTTACAATAACTGTCTTTGTCATCATTTAGGATAAAGTTAGGCCGGTTGAGGTAGAATAGGATTAAACTAAACAGCTCATTGAAAACAATACTGGACTTAAATCCTGTTGATGGATTATTCATCTGTCTGCCCTGCTCAGTGGTATCTCTCTGTCCTGTTTCTGGAGCTGTGCACTTTTTTATCTCTCTCTAGAATGTCCTTCAGTATTCTTTGTAGGGTTGGGTTGGTTGTCATAAATTCCTTTAGTTGTTCTTTGTGGTGGAAGTATCTTGTTTCTCCGTTGATTTTAAAGGATAATTTTGCAGGGTACATCAATCTGGGTTGGAAGTTATTTTCCTTCAGGGCTTGAAATATTTCACTCCAAGTTCTTCTTGACCTGATGATTTGTGTTGAGAAGTCTGTCATGATTCTGATGGGCCTTCCTTTGTAAGTAATCTGTGTCTTTTCTCTAATAGCTTTTAATATTTTGTTTTTGTATTGAATTTCTGGAATCTTGATTATTATATGTCTGGGTGTAGGCCTACTTTAGTCATGTTTAGCTGGAGTTCTATATGCTTCAGTTATCTGAAAGTCTCTTCCTGTTCCCATGCTTGGAAAATTTTCTGAAATTATTTCTGTAAATAGGCTTTTAATTTGATTTGTATTGACCCTTGCTTTTTCACTCACACCTTTTATTTGTAAATTATATTTCCTTGGGTTATCTTGCAGCCATTGCACTGCCACTTTCAGATTTCTTATTATTTTTAGGAAGTCTTTCCTTTCTCTCTCCCAGGCTGCCAGTCTTTCTTCCAGATTTGAAAGACTATTTTAGTTTCCTTCAGGTGGTTCTGCCAACTTTCATGGGAGTCTTTGATTTCCTGGTAGTCTCTCTGAATCTGTTTGATGTGTTCTAAGTCTTCATTCTCAATTTTCCTTGATTTTCCATCCTCCACCTTTCTGGCTATGTCTCCTTTAGAGGTGCTTAGCAATTCCCCCTATTATGTATTTCATTTCAGTTCTCAGTTGGGCTAACAGTGCTGCTTTAATTTCTTTTATACCTCATGGAGTTGTCTTCCCACTTTCGGTTGTCATCTCCTCTGAGAGTTTAATTTTTGGGCTCCCAACCTTTTCTGCATTTGCTTCTCCTGGATTTGTTCTGCTTGTATCAGAGGCCAGAGAGTGCCCTCTACCTTTCCGTCTTGGCATTTTCCTGGGCTGTTCAGGGATCTCCTGATTTTTCTGTAGTGAGCCCATGTTGGTCCACTGCCTTTCCTCAGCCTGTTTCTGCTCCGTGGATATCTGGTGCAGTGCGCGAGGGTGGGGCCACTGCCTAGGAACCCGTTCTGGGTCATCCGCCAAACTTCCCTTATCACCCCCAGGGCACCCGTGCAGCCTTGGTCTCCAGATTCTGCCAGGACCCTCCAGGGCACTAGGAGCAGGGAGCTGTGCCTAATTAGGTGCGGTTCCAGTCTCAAATGGATGCCAGTCCCTCGTTCTCCCTTGGGGGTGATGGTTGGGGATGGGGGGCTGGGGTCCACCAGGTTCACTCACTCGCCTGCTCACAACCACCTCGTTCCACGATCAATCACTGCCTCCACCGTCACCGCCACAGCCACAGCAATTCAATCACGCATCACCAGAACTTTAATCACACTTTCCCAGATTGCTCCCACCACTAATTAGGTTCGGCTCCAGTCAGAGGTGCTGCCAGTCTCCACCTTTGTTTGGTTATTTCTTTTTTTAACTCTTTCTGTGGGCTACAGTTCTCATTTTAGATTCTTCTTGGGTCCAGAGGACCCATCTCCCTCTTTTTTCCTTCTCTCTGTTATTATATTATTTTATATTCCAGCATTTGGATGGTATATTCCAGGGAGTCTCCCTATTGCGGTGTTATCTGTTCAGCCATTTCCCCAGAAATCCAGCCATTGTCCATGTTTTGTCATTTCATTCTATTCACAGAAAGTTTCTCAGAAAAATATTTTTAAGGTACTGTATATTATCAATTTTTTCATGCAAAATATGGAAAAAGTGTTTTACTAAAAATTAATATCAACCTCAAGATCAGCTAGGTACTTTTCTGCATTGTGTTCTAGAACTTTGTAATTGTCCTTCCTAAATTTGGTCATCCTCTATTTCAGTTAAATTTTGTAGTATGCCAACTGTTTGTTTCTATATTCACATTTTTTGCAAGTGGATTTCCAATTGTGAACATCATTTGGTTAAAAGGTTCTCTTTTTCCACTTCATTGCCTTTATTCCTTTGTCAAAGATATATTTTGAGCAAAGTATTCTTCACTAGTCTTTCACAAGTCATTTTGTCTTGCTTCTGAGGATTTGTAGGAAGTGTTAGAACTGAGTATTATCAGTATTGCAACTTTGTTCTCCTTCATTATTGTGTTGGCTCGTCAGAGACGTTTGTCTCCCATATTAACTTTGCCAATTTTCTGGAGCTATAACTTAATATCAATGAGTGGAAAACGTACAAAAAATAAACTTTTTTTCACTTTATGGTTCTAGAGGATGAGAGTTTCCAGATAAGTGGACAAATCATTTGAGTTTCTTATAGTATCATTTGAGATTCTGAGCATTGGCTCAGAATTTTATTACATGGTAACAGCAAGCTTGCAATCTTCAGTCTGTCTCTTTCTTATAAAATATAGTGCAATTATGTGTGCCCTATTTTCTTGACCTCATGTAAACCTAATTACTTTTCAAATACCCCACCACCAGAAACCATCAACATTAGACATGCACAATAAATTATAATTGCATGTATTCTAGATGTGTCCAAACCATAGAATACACTTTAGATTTTCTATAGCTTGCTAAATTTTGATTGACATAGCACTCATTGTATAGACCAGTTTGAAAAAATCTGACACTTTGACCTTGAGAGACTATCCTTAAACAGAGTATATCCCTCCAATCATTTAGGTTAGTATTATTGTTACTATTGCTCATTAGTTTCAAGAGAGTTTTCTTTGCAGTTTGTTTCTTTTGTTCAATTGTTTTGTGAACAGACATGGTTTTAATTCTTCTTTCTCAACTTGTACACTTTTTTGTTGCATTAGACAATATATGCAATATACTATTGAAAGTATTGCTAATAAAGGACATATAATTACTTGTTCCTTATATTAATAGGACAACTTCCAGTTTCTAAATGCTAGTATATTAGCTATATGGTGTTGCTGGCATCTTTTATCTCTGCAATTTATTCCCGTGAGGTTTTAAACACAAATTGCTTTTGAATTGCCTCAAATACATTTTTCTGTATGTACTGATATAGTCATGCTTTGATGTGATTGACTTATCTGTTGATATAATAGATTAAATCAATTAGTTTTAAAATGTTGAATGAGTCATGTGTACTTGTGATTAATCTCACTTGTTTATGGCACATAACACTTTTTTTATATTATTGATTTGATTTGATAATATTTTCAACCATGTTCATATGAATTATTAGGCTATAGTTTCTTTATTTTTGGTATTAATCGAACACTTGCCCTACAGCAGTGATGGTGAATATTTTAGAGTTTTCAATGATAACAGACATCTGGCTTTGGCATGGGTGCCAAAGGTTCACTACTGCTGCCACATGGTAGGAGTTAGAAAATGTTACAACTGTTCCTATCTTCTGAAAAGAATGTAGAAATTTAACTTGATTTCTGTATTGAATTTCAATAGAATTCACCATTTAGTCCATACGGATTCACTACTTTTTGTTTTGAAAGGGTATTATTTATTGATTCAATTTTAATAGAAAAATGCCTGTATTAAATTCTTTCTGATTGATGAACAAGATATTTTACGCTCACAGCTTAAAAGAGGGGAAGTTTATTTGGGTCAGGTTTTAGATAATGCAACCCAAAGATGGCTGACTCCAAGGTAAGAACATCATGGCAGAAGAAAAGCTGCTTAGTTTATGGCTGCTGGGAAGCAAGAGTACAGTACCAGAGCGGAAGGAGATAGCAGCTAGATAGAGACTCTGAAGTCATGTGTTCATGCTACACCCAGATTCACCAAAGTGTGTCTATTAATCATTCATGCAAATGCCTCACCAAACAAACTGACAACTAAGCTTAACTGTCACAACAGCGATTCAGATTTTTCATTTCTTCTTGTGGGAGTTTTGGCATATTTAATTTGTCAAGGAATTATTCCACTTCATACAGATTACATTTTTTTTGACATGAAGTTTTGAATACTGCTTAATTATCTATTAATGCCCATGGATGTGAATTGCTATCCTCTCTCAGTGTTTCTTTTTCCTCTCTCAGTTTTTAATATTACAATTAATATCCATTCTCCTTTGTTTTTAGTTCATTTGGTTAGAGGATTATTGATTTTTTTTAACTTTTCAAAGAAAAAGATAAGTCCTCATCCATATGCAATATACTTATGAAACTCAAGAAGGAAAATCATAATTTTTATTTCACTATTTTTAATATCTAACATTTGAGATTCTTTCTTAGACTTCCCAACACTTTTCTTGCATTACTAATCTATTCTTATCTGCCATATTAGCCAGCATACTATGACTGTGACAAAATACCAATGAAAAACAACTTGAAAGAAGAAAGTCTCATTGTGAATCATTACTTCAGATATTTCAGTTTATGATCATTTTTCTCTATTGGTTCTAGATCTGAGTCAGAATAGCATGGCAGGGAAATACATAGCTCACTTCACAGTAGACAGCAGTTAGAGAGAGAGGACAGGACTTGAAACAAGATATACCATTTCCAGGTCACATCTCCAGTGACATACCTTCTGATAATCTGGTCCCACTTTCCAATATTTCCATCACTTAATAGCTTAACTGTAAGACCATCAAATTACGAATCAAGCAATGAGGTTCAGACATTCATTATCCAATTGGTTCTCCAAATTCCCGCTTCTGAGTCTTGTTTCATTGGGGAAAAAAAATTTTTTTTAGATTGGATAAATAACTTTTTGTTTAATTTTTTTATTTATTTAAGCGAAAAAAGATACAGAAAAGAAAAACAAAAAGCAAGAGACAAACAAACAACAACAACAACAAACCCAACACAATAACAGTATAGTTTTACAAAACAAGATGATTGGAATTTGACAGTGGTTGTATTATTGCATATTGTTGCCTTCAAAAGGGTTGCTTAGATTAGCAGTTATAGGCATGAAAAATTGAGCTAATCATATGAGTATTAACTGTTCTTTTCCAATAACTAATACAATTGGTAGTATAGTCATTTTAGCTGTGTGTATATATATATATGTATATGTATATACACACGCACACACACACACACACAAATTTATGTCTTTTTCCTTTTCCCATCCTTCTTTCCTCCTTTCCCCATCCCAATTACTTTTACAAGTTTATGTCTTGTCATTTTTTTTGAAAGCCAGTTATGATAGGCTGCTTAATGTACTGCTGCAAATAAAGCTGAGTAGTAGCCATAAGGAGAAGTGCAGAGGTAGGTGAAGTATTGTATGATTGTGTCATTAGATCTTAGTCTTTTTTTGAGTCTATACTTAATTATGAAAATCACATTCTCGTCTCAGCCTCATGTCCTGGAACAGGATGCCCAGGTGGACTGGAGTTGGGTATTTCTCTTCTTTTAAATCAGAAGCTCTCCTTCAGCAGATTAGCTTCTGCTTAGTTTCTCCAAGAAAGAACATAAAATACTCTTTGGGATATTCTAGGGCATTTTAAAGTGACTATTTTTCTCTTCTCCCTGATGGAAGTCTGAGGGGATTTTTCTCTAATGTTCACTGTGATCCCTCTAATTCAACTCCTGGAGATAAAGCTCACAGATATGAATGTCTCCTATGCCTCAAGTTTTCCTATGAGTGTTTTGAATTTTTTGACTTTCAGAGTTGCCCACACTGAGTTTCTAGCAACTCATTAGTTCACATTTAACATTACCGATCCTGGCACTTGTTCCTGAGATTTCTAGTCTTACTTTCTGTTCATGTTGGCTTCTTTTGTAGATTTATCTATTTTAATTGTTCTAGAATAATTTATAAGCTACTTTCTTAATATTGGTTTAAGTACCACAAAGTTAATTTGCAATACACATAGATCTAGAATTTAATTTCTCACAAGAATGTAGTTTTAGCATTCCCTTTTTAAGATTTTATCTTTGATGTTTGACTTTGATTTGTGTTTCTAAGTCAGTACAAAGAGTGATAGCTTTCTGATTCACTTACACTGAAGATATAAAGGGCATAAGCATACAATTATAGCATATTTGACAGATATAAGAAACACATCACTAAATTTTTATTAATTTTAAATTTATTTTGGTTCTAAATTGTGCCAAGTACTTCTGTAATAGCATGCCCATATAATCTTTCATAGTTTTACAGTTCATAATTTCTCTACCATCCCTCGCATACATTTTATTGTGTCTCATAACTTTGCCTAAGAAAAAGAATATTTAACTGAAATAATCTGCTAACTAATTATTCTTAGTAGTTCTTAAGATATTCAATATTTTTGCATAAAATTATATATATAAATGGTACTTCTTTGGCAGTGCTAAGGATTGTACCCTGAGCCTTGCATACAGCAGGTAAGCATTCCACAACCAAGCTATACTTACAGAGAAAAAAATAACTTTTGTCTTCTAGGCATTATTAATTTTAAAACCCTAAAGCAAGTTATGCATTTAAGTGAAGATGCCTGTAAGTTACATTTATTATACCACCCAGTAAACATCATTATGATGTATCAGTTTTTAAATTTTGACCATAAAGTATTTATTCTGGTTTTCATGAAGAAATTTTATTTCTTTTGGAATTATTTACATGTATCTCTGCTCCAGAATAAAGTAATGCTAAAAACAGGAATACATTTTATTGATTACAATCATTTTTAAGACTATATTGTTTTCAACAGATCTAATTTAGGGGATACTTTTGGTGTTTCATTTTGAATTAAAGTATCTTTTCTTGTTTAATAGCATAATACTTTTCTTTTTTTCTATAATTCAAAATGTGACTCAAGACTCAAAAATAAAATCCAAAGATCCAAAACCAGTCCAAATTCTAGAAATAACAGGGAAACTGCATGTTGCTGAAAATGGTTACAATGAGGAGTTGATACCAAAGAAATGTTTCCAGGATCACTATATGTTACTATATTCATTCACATTTAATCCTTCTAAGGTTAAAGGATTCTTGGATAAAGGTGTCAGCATACTAGTAAAAAGAATAAGAGGAAGACTGAAATACTTACAACATGGTAGACATAGTTCCTTGAACATATATTTTACTCTAAAAGGATTTGCAAATATATTTTTAATTTAAATTATTTTAAAAGTTTTGGCTTCTTGTTACTTGTAATATTTAAAGTTTTAAACATTATTATTTCTATCCTCAAAAACTGCAACAACAATGAAAACTAACTTTAAAACAACTTTCTTTTTAGATCCACCAAAGAACTGCACTGACTAGATGAGCTTCCATGTGAAAAGTGGATAACCAAGTGCGTTGAGTACAAACAGACCAACTGACCTGTGGCAGAAACCAGTAGAAATTCTTTTTACAACTTTAGTAAATTGCTGCACTGTGGACCTGTTTAAGAGTTAAAAACACCAACATAACTGCTTGAAGAATCCTTTTGCTACCAGGACCCTGAAAAAGGTCTTCTAATGAAGATCAGAAAAAATTCCTGGTTGGTTTTGCCCATAGAGGAAAAAAATAACAATTTGAAATATACTGAAGCACAGAAGATAATTTTTTTTCTGCACTGGCGATTGAACTCTCAACTTCGTGCCTGTCAGACAGGCGCTTAAGTCACTGAGCCAAACTCCTGGCCCTAGTTTTTTTGGACAGGGTCACACTGTGTAGCTCAGACGGGCCTCGCGCTCATGTTGTAGCCCAAACCGGCCTCGAACTCACAACGCTCCTCCTACCTCAGCCTCCCTAGTGCTGGGATTAAACGCATGCGCCATCACTCCCAGCAGAAGATAATTTTTAATAAAGCCTGTCCTACCCAGATTAATGCAAAACTTCACATTAAAAGACTATTTCTATTCCTATTTTGTATGAAAAGTTAAGTCATTCAAAAAGCAAAACCACACACATGAATGCAGTTCAGGATTAATGCAGCTGGCTTTAAAGGTAACGTGCTTTGATCCTATAAACTACTTTAAAATTTAGGTGGCATTTTACAGAAATGTGGGTCAAAATATAAAAAGGGGGAATCATTTGCTGATTAGAATCTCCTTAATAATACTATGTCACTACAATTTGTACTTTTCTATACAATTTATTTGCAGGTTACTTTGCAGATATAAGCAACATAATATTAAATTTTGGAGATTGTTTTGCTATAAGTTAGCACAGAGTTGTGTTAAATTCTTCTGGAATGCCATGTCCATATAATTTTTTAATATTTTAAAATTTATAATTTCTCCATCACCCACAAATCTAATACGATGGGAAGAAGGGAAAATAAAATTAATCAAATTCGGCATTGTCAAATGTATAAAGTACAAAATACAGTAGAGCTTCTTTCAATTCAAGTATTTATCTTACTGTGGTCTTTTGATGCAATTTACAGAAATCCAAATTTCAAATAAAAAATGCAAAGTCTAACAGTAAAATCCAATATGTTTTGAAAAACTTTTATTTAAATTTGCTAAATATTTTTCAATTTTAGCTTATTGAAAATAAATATTCAATTCATTGACAAAATTAAAAACACAATCTAGCCCAACTAGTAAGTATACTTAAAGAATAAATTGAAAAATATTGGTTTTACTTCTTACTTTTATTAGGACATAGGCGTGGTACCTGATGATTGCATTCACTGTAGGGAGCTGATAAAAATACGCAGAACATCTTAATCCTTCTCATTCATTTTTCTTTAGTTCTCCTTATTTTCAACCCCTTTTTCTTCCCTCTGTCCTCTTTCCCTGCATCTATTTTCTCTTTCCCAATTGAAAAGTATCTTCCTATTTTTATTAACTATCTTTTACTTTGCTTTTTATTTATAGTCTGGGTTTCGCATAAAAGAAAAACTGTGTGATGTTTAATCTCTTGCATCTGATTTATTTCACTAAAAATTGTTTTCTGAAAGTGCATACCTTTACCTATGAATCACCAAAGTCCATCTTTCTTTATGGTAGAGTGGTGTTCCATTGTGTATAAACACCATATTCGTTTATTCATTCATTTGTTAACAGCATATATGCCATATCAAAAATTGAGGCATTATAAATTGTTAGAAGCAAGGAACAAGATTACATGATCTTCTCAACAGACACAAAAAAGTTAACAATATCCAAAATCCATTCATGATAAAAATTCAGAAGAAAATAGTTATAAAAGGACTTTTTCTCAATCTGATGAAAGCCGTTTATGACAAACTCACTGCAAACATATCAGATGGGCAAAAACTAAAGTATTCCCTCTAAAATCAGGAGCAAAACCACACTGACGACTCTTCTTCAACATAGCCTCCAAAATATTAGCCAAAACAATCAGGCAATAGAAAGAGAGAGAGGCAGAGACAAAGAAAGAGACAGAGAGACAGAGACAGAGAGACAGAGAGACAGAGAGAGACAGAGAAATGCAAATGAAAGAAAAAAATCAAATTATCATCATTTGCAAATGACATCGACCTCTACTTATATAACCCAAATAATTTCACTAAAAGTCTCATAGCTCTAATAGCGAAATTCAGCAATGTAACAGGATACCAAATTAAATACAAAAATCATTAGTGTTCCTGTATGCTAGTAAAGAACTCATTGAGAAAGAAATCAGGAAACAATACCATTCATAATAGCATCAAGAAAAATCAAATGTCTCAGAATTACCCTACTAAGCAGGGTGTGGTGGTGCACGCCTTTAATCCCAGCACTTGGGAGGTTGAGGTAGGAGGAGTGTTGTGAGCTCCAGGCCGACTTGGGCTACAACGCAAGCGCAAGGCAGGCCTGAGCTACACAGTGCAACCCTGCCTCAAAAAACCAGGGCCGGGAGTTTGGCTCAGCGACTTACGTGCCTGTCAGGCAGGCAAAAGGTTGTGAGTTCAATCCCCGGTGTCGCAAAAAAGTAAATAAATAAAAATTAAAAAAAATAAAATTACCCTATTAAACAAAATGAAAGTCTTTTACAATGAAAAGTACAAAACTATGAAAAAACAGATTAAAGAGGATATCAGAAAATGGAAAGATACACCCTGTTCTTGGATAGACAGAATCAATATAGTCAAAATGACTGTACTTCTGAAATCACTATGTAGATTCTAGAGAAACCCATTTAATGTCTGATGTGGAGGTACTCCCAGCACTCTGAAGACTGAGGAAGGAGGATCACTTCAAGTTTGAGGTCAGCCTGAGTTATAGAGTAAATGAGTTCAAGGACAGCCTGAACTACATAGTGAGACCCTGTAGGAAAACATAAAATAAAATTCCATTTAAAATACCAACAACATTCTTCATGCAAACAATCTTAAAATGTATATGGAACCAGAAGATATCACAATAGCAAAAGCAATCGTGAGTAATGAAAGCAAATGAGAGGCACTGCAATAATGAAACTGAAGGTATATTACAAACCTACAGTGAGAAAAGCATGGTACTGGCACAAAAACAGGTGTAAAGATCAATGGAACAGAATTGAGGAAGCAGAAATAGCCCAAGGCAATTCAACTATTTGATCTTTGATAAAGGGACCAAAAACACACCTTAGAGGAAAGATAACCACTTTAATAAATGGTGCTAGGAAAACTGGATATACATCTGCAAAAGTTTGAATCTAGACCCCTACATCTCACTGTGTACTAAACTAAAATCAAATGGATCAAAGGTCTCAGTGTTAAAACAGAAACACTTTATCTTTCTGAAAATAGATTTTTGATGATAAAGTCATAGGCAAGGACTTTCTAAGCAGAATCACAGTGTCACTAGAAATAGTACCAATAATCAACAAATGGGATTATATCAAATAAAAAGTTTCTGTGCACCAAAAAATAAAATGACCAGCAGAGTAAAAGGACAATCTATAAATTGGAGAAAAATTTGCTAGTTGTTCCTTGAACTTTGGACTAACATCTAGTATATGAAGACCACCCCCAAAAAAATTTGCAAACACAATTGAAATTAATAGACACTTGTCTGAAAAATATCTATTTTTCACCTTATGCAAAATACTAAACTTTGGTATCATTGGCTTCCTTAAGTGAGTTATATGGTGCTGGTAAATACTTAATGATTTGAAAATTTCCAGTTACATTTTCATCTGCCTTATAGTTAATTTGACACTACCATTAAATTAAAGGTAAGAGAAAATCACTGAATTTTTATTGTTTGCTTGGTATTTTTTTTAGAAGATCAAAAAAGTTTTATTTTGTAAAGTACATTTTATAGAAAATAATGAAAAATAAACACAATTCTATTAAAAATTTTTTGAACTATTTTTGAGCCATCATTATTCATTGTGAATGAAGAAATGGTTCTATATGTAAAGTTCGTATCACCAATAGGTAGACAATTATGCAGAATATATTTATTTCAATAATTTTGTGGCATATACACTTTCATACTCTAGGAGAGGAGTTAATATAACATTTATTTATGAATCACACAAAGACTTCCCATATGTTTGAGACATGCAAAAATTTTCTCCCTTCAGCTAAATGTCTAAAACTTTCAACTTGCTTGTGTATTTGATACAAATTTAGGTGTATTCTCCACAAAAAATTCATTGTATGTGACTCTCATATAGCTACATTTAAAAGGCCAAATACACTTTTTAAAATTTTTTTTAAAGAGTATAAAACAGAATAAAACCAATCAAAATAAACCAGTGTAGGAGATACAGGACTTCAAAACATTGCAAAATCAACAATAGTTCCCACAATGTCTTTTGATATCTTCAAATAGCTGCAGATAACTTCAGATATAGCAAAAATCAAACAGAACAAAATAGAATAGAAACAATAAAAACAAAACAATGGATGCAGTAAAGGATTTCAAACCAAGCCAATAGTATATTCAAACTGGCTACCATAATATATCTTGCTATCTTTGAAACAGTTGTTCCTGCCATCAGATTTAACAGAATCGAACAAAACAAAAGAGAATAAAACCCAACCCAACAAAACAATGGAAATGATATAGGACTTAAAAACAAGACCATAGGGAAGCAACAATGGCTACAACCCTCAGAAGGAGATCCCCACTAGGTGCCACACTGTATACCTCTATCCCCTGAACCTGTGATCAGACCACTGGCCCTAGACCTGCAATGTTAGTGAAACACAAATGCACCACAGGCATCCAATTGCATTTCACTGAAATAGCTATCATCACAGTTTGTGTTTCTCTGGATAAACTTGTTGCTTACGGGGGTGAGTGGGGGTGGAATTGGTACTTCTTGTTTGCCAGTCTCTGTGCCAGGCGTGGCTGGGGTCTGGCTGTTCCCAGTCTGGCAGTGACCTGCGCATGGTGCTGGCTCCCAGACTGGGCTTGCTTCCTGTTGTGGCCTTGTTCTTTCTACCTCCAGTCAGTGAATGGCCTGTTCTCTTGAAGCCTTACATGATGTGCACAGTGCTCCAAAATTCAGTTCTGGAGTCAGAGAAACCAAAGTAAAATCCAAGATATTATACTGGAGTTATTTTGCAACTGTTTCTTATTCTCATTTAGTACTGTATTAGTTTCTACAAGATATGGACTAAACGAATAATTGCCAGGAAAAACTGAAAAAAAGCAAGGGTCAGTAATTTTTTTCTCTTAAGTGTCAGATAGCAAATGTTTTAACCTCTGCAGACCAAAAGACTTATATTTCAAGTATCCAACTATCATTTTAGCAGTCTATCACATAGCCAAATGGGTAAGTTTGTGTTCTAATAAAAATGTAAAAATTGGCACACATCAGACCAGATATGTCCCATAGGGTACTCTCAATTCTATCCTATAGGGAAGAGTGATTTGTAATTTCTACCTCTCACATATTCATCTATGTCCTGTTAAAAACTAAAATCTTAACCAAAAAGAGACTCTGCTACAATGTTTGATTACATACTGGGATATTGGGAAGTTGAAATTATGAATAGAAAGAAATATAATTACAATATCAAAGACAAAATAGAAAAATATTTAAAATATATATCACAGAAAGAGTACTTCTTGTTCTAATAAATAAATGAACTTACAAAGTAAATAAGCAAAAAGATCTAATACTGAGTAAAAAAATAATCAAGTTATGTAGAAATTTTACACAAAATAAAAAGTAACTATCATAATGAAAACACTCAATTTCACTAATTTCAGTGAATTTAATTGGTTTTACTGGTTTATTAATGTATCTTGATTTTTAAACTAAAAGCACATATGCACTGCACTGGTATCTATCTATCATGTATTTACCTATATGTATTCATACATATTCAATCACTGTCTTTCAAAATGCTAAAAGCTTTATTATATCCTTTGAGGCTAACTATGGAAAAATAGAAATTTAGATGTATTGTTGAATAAAAATAAACTGACACAAAGCCTTGTTGAAGCAATTAGGAATATCTATAATTTATACTTGTAAGAATTTATTCCACAGATATATACATATGTGCAAAATGGTGTGTATACTAGGTAAGTTATTTCTTATATATTTATATACTTGTTTATTAGAACTGTTTAACAGTAAGAATGTGTTCAGTTAACTATTATACATCAGTAAGATGGCATGCAATGATCTTTAAAACATATTTGATTTTATGTAATGATATGGATATTCCTTTACATATTTTTAATTTTGGTAATAAATGTGAAACTTATGTGCATGGAATATTATGTTTTTAAGGAAATAATACATATTTACCTATTAAGTCTTCTAAAGAACCACATACATAACTGATAAGTAGTGATCAAAAGCACAACATTAGGAGGAAGGTACTACTTATCACAGAATACCTTGTTATACTTATTGAACTTTATAGATAACTTATTAATATGTTTAATTAATTAGAAATTTCATATCTAATATACACATATATCTTAACATCTAAAATGAACTGTTTATTCACATCTGTGTTCAAAACTATAGCTTAAATATAAATGCAAAGACATTTAGATGTTTATAGGTATTATTTTTTGAGTAGGGCAATTAAAAATTTACATATGTCAGAAATTTTACATGAAAGTATTTATTAAATAGATACCTAAATAAAAATACAATCAAAATATAGCTAAAATGTCACTGGTCAATGTCTGAGAAAGTTCCTAAAGCTGAAACAAGAAATTTAACTCAACTTACTCTAGAATAAGATCTCAGGTTTGATGATTCTCTTTGTGCAAAAAGAATCCTTATGGCAAGTCAGTAAGAGGCACAGGAAGGTTGTTATTTAGGCAGCAATTTAAAAATATGTACTCAAAGAAACAAAATAAGGAGCTTCAGAAGAGAGAGACACCTTATTTCCTGAAACTAGTGAGATATATGCTCTCTTTAGAGGGTGGAAACTCCAGGAAACGTGGCCCACCTCCTGCAAGTCTCCTATGACAGGTGTGAGCCAGGTTCTTTCTTAATGGATAGTTTCAGCATTCTGTGAATGCTCTTAAACTTTTTGTTTGCTTTCTCAATTAAGTTAATACCTGGGCTTCAGTGTTTCTCAGGAATTTTGAGAGTGATAAGTCTGGGAGGAAAGGAGCATAAATTAAGAGAATATTGATATGAATTATGTTGACTAGCTTTGCTTAGTTATGGAAATGCCAGTTTTCTTAAAATTATAACTGTTTTAGTGATGACTTTGCTTCCATGCTACTTTTTTCTTCTATGCAGCCATACTACATTCCTATAAAAAGCCTCATTTTCTGAAGAAGCTTTTTAAGTGGTACAGATTTCACTCCACTTATGAGGCAGAACAATGATACTAGAAGACATTATTAATCTAACACCTTATGTCAAAAAATACAAAGTTCAACAGGAACTGACAAGAGCACAAATGAACCTGTGTAGGTTTTAAAACCTCTAGGTTAAAAAGCAAAGCGAGAAAAGAATAGATATTTTAAGAAAATTTGTGTTGGAAAGAGCACTTGCATGAATGTATAAAACAGTGATTAAAAATCTTAACTCTTCATATAGGGAGGTGCTGTTTTACTTACTAGTTTTATTTTCATTATTTATAACCTATGGACAATAGTCCTACTTTCCAACAGTCACAATCAAAATTAAATGTTTAACAGAAAAAGCCGGGCGTGCTGGCTCACGCTTTTAATACCAGCACTCGGGAGGCTGAGGTGGGTGGAGCATTGTGAGTTCGAGGCCGGCTTGGGCTACAATGCAAGCGCAAGGCCGGCCTGAGATATATAGTGTGATCTTGTCTCAAAAAACTAGGGCTGGGAGTTTGGCTCAGTGACTTAAGTGCCTGTCTGGCAGGCAGGAGGCTGTGAGATCAATCCACGGTGCTGGAAAAAAAAAAAAAATATTTAACAGATGTTGAAAACCTTATCACTGTGTTATGAATTTGTATGTATGAACTAATATGTCACAGTTGAGGAATGTGGCCTGGCGCAAAGGATGAAAGATTACTAAACATTCAGAGTCAGTGTCCAATTCATACTCCAAGAGGGCCCAGCGGGGCTGCCATTTACTGAGACTCCTCAAAATGAGAAAGTCTCAAAGGATAGCCCCAAAATGAACCCTCTGTGGTCTTTTATTGATAGCACCAGGAAACAAAGATCAAACATAAAAGAGGGCATCTGGACAGAAACCCATGTAGGGGGCAAGGCAGGGTCAGGGTGCTCTGCTAAATGACTGACCTTGAGACAAATTGAAAGGATAAACTGAGTACGGAGAGAAAACCTTAGATTTTAAATAGTGAAGTACAGGTTGTTCCTGAAATTCCTAAAATTAGTATTTTTTTTATCCATTCTTGAAAGTCAACAACTATGGCGAAATGCAACATGAACAATGATAGATACTTTTATTGAAATCAGCAAACAAATTTGGCAAGTTATTCCTTTTAATGTGCCACTTATATTCATCAAATGATAATTTGATTCCATAAGATAATAGTATATGCATCTGCAAAATAATATTGTGTAACTAGAACTGAGTGTTGTGGTACATGCCTAAAATTCAAGCACTCAGTAGGATGAGGCAGGAGTATTGCTTTAAATT
Source organism: Dasyprocta punctata (assembly GCA_004363535.1). Taxonomy (NCBI): domain Eukaryota; kingdom Metazoa; phylum Chordata; class Mammalia; order Rodentia; family Dasyproctidae; genus Dasyprocta; species Dasyprocta punctata. The sequence goes on along the minus strand of RJWM01008018.1, from coordinate 2,942 downwards.
TGAGGCCACCCTGGGCTACACAGTGAGTTCAAGGGAAGGCTGAAGTACAAAGTTACTGCCTAAAAATTAATTAATTAATTAAAACAAAAAATTAGAAAAACCTACTTGCTAGCAACAGCAGAAAAAGTAAAATCTTAGAATATACCACAACTAAATACATATAACAATGATTAATCAGTTAAAGCTCTATTTCACTACAACATAAGTAAATTGAATAATGGCAGAGAAAGTTTTAAATCAACTTATATACATTTACTGATTTTTCATAAGTGCTTAAATTTTTGTCTCAATTGATGGGAAACATGGGGTTGTGATGATTAATACATCGTAAGAGAAAAACGATAGAAACAAATCTATAATTTACAGAACAAACTATTTAAACATCTAATTTAAAAATAATTGGAAACTAGGAGTGGTGGCGTACACCTGTAATCCTAGCACTCAGCACTCGAGAGGCTGAGGTAGGAGGAGCATTGTGAGTTCCAGGCCGGCTTGGGCTACAAAGTGAGCACAAGGCCAGCCTGACCTACATAGTGCGACCCTGTCTCAAAAAACCAGGGCTGGGAGTTTGGTTCAGTGGCTTAAGCGCCTGTCTGGCAGCCGCAAAGTTGTGAGCTCTATCCCTGGTCCTGCAAAATAAAATAAATAAATAAAATAAACATAAAAATAATTGTAAAAGACTACATGAAGATGTTAAATACTTTAAGTATTCGGAGTGGGGAAAATTTAAAGGACAAAAAATTTAGGATATTCAATTATATTATCAAGCTAGGTAGTTAGATTTACTTTACTTACTCCTTACATGGAAAGCAGTCCTTTCAAATATTGAAGTGCAGTTTGTTCCTAAAATTCCTAAAATTAATATTTTTTATCCATTCTTGAAACTCAACAACTATGGCAAAAAGCAACATGAACAATGATAATTTCTTACACAGTCAAAATCAAGTTTAAATGTATGATATATGTTGAAATTGTTATTCATATTCTATGCAATCTGTAAGAATAATCTAATGTTAATTGCTTCTAGATGAGCATTACCTGTTAGATATATTCAGATGTAGAAGTAGATATTGAAATAAAATGTGAGTGTATCCAAAGGATTTATATCTCTAACATAGAAAGTACCTTTATGAACTGAATTAAAATATGTAAAATGAATATAGTGCTAAGAATTAAGTTCCAAATATAGGAAGATCCATTAAATATAGGAAAAAGTGTTTCAACTTCCTTAGAGGAAGCTAAATGAATACACATTAGCGGTAGGTGGAAAAATTAAGCTAGTGTGGTGGTGTATTTGGTTATCTTAGCACTTGGGAGGCTGAGGCAAAAAGATTGATTTGAGCTGGAGGCCAGCCTGGGCTACACAGCTAGCTCAAGACCTACACACTTACATACTGAGACCCTGTCTCAAAAAACAACAGACAAGCAAGCAAGCCAACAAAGTACATGAAAACACTTATTTCACTTATCAATTATGTAACACAAATATTCATATTTGTGATGGTAAGGACAAACCAGAATGTAAACTGGAAGCCAGTCAAATATATTTGATATCTTTGAACATATCTGTAGTAATTTTTATAGGTGGATGTCAGATAGATAGATAGATAGATAGATGTACCTGGTAAATATTCTACAGACATTAAACCCTCATCAAACACGGGTATGGATAAAGCTACACAGGACTTAAACTACTAATTTTACTGGCATGGTGGTGCACACCTGCAATTCCAGCACTCTGGGAATCTGAAACAGGAAGATTGCAAGTTTTAGTCCATCCTGGGCAACTTAGCAAGACCCTATGTTAAAAAAATACAAACAAACAAATAAACAAATAAATAAACAAACAATCTGGGATGTGGCTCAGTGAAAAGAACCTGAGCTCAATATCTACCACCGAGAAACAAAACAAAACAAAATTACAAAAAAGCAAAAGCAAAAACAATGTACAGGTTTTCTTGTCAGAGTAATTTTCACAATAAATATATCTTGAAAAAAAAAGTAAACGCATACCAATAGAAACTTGCTAAATAAATTATAGTGAGACAGTATAGAAGAAGTAAAGATAAATAGAAAGAAAACTTCATTTTTTGTCTCCCCCATTATGTTACAACTCATAGTCCAATCTCTGCTTACCTCTGCATATAGGTATATAATCACTTAAAGGGTATCAGTATTGCAAGTTTATTAGCCCTTAAATTTACCTACTTTTTCTCATTCCCTTTAATAAGGAAGATGCCAAAATGCAAATAACTAAATTAAGTTTCAGAGTTTATAGAGACATCCAGTTTCCAGCTTGTACAATATCCAGCTCCAGAACCTATGCACTGGTGCCGCGAGATCTCCCAGCTCACATCTCCTCAGATTCCAGAAAACAGCAGACTCACAGATTACCTCTTGGCATCATCTCCTCCTTCCAAGCAGGGGCATTTGCCCCCTCACAGAGCAGGTATAGTCCCCCCTTCCAAGCAGGAACCATCAGCTCATGGGAGCCACATTGTCCCTCAAGTCATCAGGATTCCTCTGCAACTGTGAAACAAGAACTGAGATAATAATCAACAAGTCACTGGCCCACCTCAGCTATTCCATGAAAGGAATAGGTTTGTTATTTAAAAAATATTCTAGAAGGTTAAAGGAGAAAAACAATACAACTACTGTTCTGTAGCAGGATACCCAGGCATGGGGACAGGGGGGCATGAGGAATCAGGACAATTTAGAGCAGGTATGCAGAAGCAAAACTCTGAATGGTTCACTAGTGTTTCTTGAATCATGGCTTGTATGATTTAGGGAAAATACAATTTAAAGGACAGAAAAACTGAATAAAACAAAACTGCATAGCTGATTCCTGGCTGTAAGTAATTAGCTGCAAAAAGCCTGGAGGCCTCTGTGCTTGCATAGGATTCCTCTATGCACCATTTCAGGTCTATTTGCATAACAATTCC
>RJWM01008017.1:0-75243 GCA_004363535.1 Dasyprocta punctata | reverse complement strand
AGAACCATCTGAGGTGTATAAGGAAGGAAAAAACCCACTGATGCACTGTGTAACTTCTCTCCTTATCCAAGAAGGAAAATGAATTGGTTCTGCAAAATTAATTTTCTAAATTATATTTTCTAAGAGCTTAATCTATGTAAAAATTTAACTCAAGCTAGTCTCATTAAAACAATTATTTGTGCTGCAGTGAAAAGACTTTGCTTTGCTATGATTTTTCTCTATGTATGTTTGCAGTTAGACAATTCATTAAGCACTTAATTCTTCCAATTGGCAATGCTTTTTGGTAATTACATACATGAAGTTTTCAAGGTAAATTTGTTATCCCTTTCTTAACAAAGGTAGCAACAAAGATGACATAATAACAAAAGATTTGTAATCACACACTAATATGAGATAACTTTAAGTTCTATATTAAAATATAAATTATTAAGAGATTCATCATATCAAGTAAAAAATGTGGAGTCTCCAAGGCCCTTGCCTGGTCATTTTTTTGCTTTAATATTAAATTATATAGCATCCTTCTTCATATAACACGTATGTGTCATCAATTTGTCCAGTGTACTTGCTACCTTGGCATATAGTTTTAGGTCTGGCATAAGTTATCTAAAAGCCAGTCTTGGACCCTTACCTTTGCCATGGGTAAAATTTTTCATGCCTATGTGACAGGTCGTGGTACAGCCTTCTCATCCCTCACCCCCACTAACCACCCCCAAGAAAACACCCTTGCTGACCATGATTAAAAACAAATGGTCAACACCAGATTCATGTAAATAAAGTTCTTCCTTCAAAAGTTTTCTTTATTTATGTTTTAAGTTATTTTTATCAGTACATGTGATCCAAGGGAAAGTCACACATATGCACATCACATTTTGAAACTTTTCACTTCTCTTTCCTTTTTTTTTTTCATTCCTAAATCACCTTCCCATCTCCAAAAAGTTTATTTCCTTTTCCTATTATCTTTTATCTTGCTCTTTAAATTTTTGTAGTCTAGATTTCGCATATAAGAGAAACAATGTGATATTTAAAATTTTGTGCTTCATTTATTGCAATTCACATTATGGTCTCAAGTCACATCCATTTTCCTACAGATGACCTCAAGTTATCCTTCTTTGTGGCTAAGCAGTACAATATTGTGTGTATCTAACCACATTTTCTATTTTCACCGTTGGTAAGCACATAGGTCACTTAAAAGATTTAGACATTCTGAGTCATATTCCCATAAACATGGGTGTACATGTATCATTGTAATATGATGTCAAAAGTCTTCTGAAAAGATGTCAAAAGTCTTCTGAAAAGATATCAAGAGGTACAGTTGTTTCAAATGGACCTTCTATTTTTAGTTTCTTGAGGAATCACCACACTGATTTTCATAGTGGATGCCTTAGTCAGTCCACAACCCCTGTGGGAAAGGCTAAGGAATCAGGTCCATGAACCTTGATAAAGGTAAAGACCTACAGCTCTTTTCTCACTCCCCACCCACTGGTTGTGTTCCCTTTCACCTTCAGATTTCTTACAGCTTCTCATTGGCATTCCTAACTCTTTGGGATCTGTGAGGAATGTGTTTCTTCTGTTTTGTATATTTTGGTTTCACTTTTTCATCCATCTTGTCTCACTGACCCACACCCATTAATTGAACTCTCCCTTGTTTGGGGCTGTCCTGGACAGTCTCTATGATAGCATTAAGGAAATTCTAAAGGGATTAAAAATAAAAATAAGCTAGAAAAAGGAAATTTCAACAACATGCATAAATATATGTGACTTATTATAAACATATTTAATATTTCTTTATGAAGGCTTGTTAGGTTAAGTGATGTGATCATGTACAAATTGTAAGTATTCAGTTTATTTTAGGATAATTCATATTTCCATTTTTTGTCCACCTTGTTTTAAAAGATTAAAACACCTCAGATGTTCCTTTGTCTTTCATAAAGGAAGCAGCATGATTTTATTTTTCAGATTATAGTTCACAAAAGTTTTTAAAAACATTACTATCACAGTAGTTTGTGTGATTGTATACATGTTCATCTATCCTTTCACCCACCCATTGATTTGTCCTAACATTCATTAGAAAATTGTATATTTTTCTTCTGTGCCAAGAATATTGCTGCTGTCTTAATATGCACTCATCATGGGGGAGGCAAATTCCTTTTTTGTTTGTTTGTTTGTTTTCACATTTTCGAGGATGGGTGATACATAGAAAAATGTTTGTTTTATAGATCAGGTCTACATTTTTAAGATTATCCAGAAGGTCTGAAATTCTTATCCTTATGCTGTGCAAAGTGAGCTATAAAAAGAAGAGGCAAAGTGATATACATGCCAATTCAATGTTTAGAGTGTGATTTAAAAATTAGTTAACAAAAAACATCACGAATTTAATAATTCTAATAAATTAATAATTTATAAAGAATGATAAAATCATAAAAGATACCCAATGATTAATTCCCATCATATAAAGATACTTTATTTTCCTTCATTCTTTTTTATCTTTAGGTGAGGTTATAGTAAATCAGAGCTAAAAATCTACTATCACAGGTTAAAATTATCCCACATTCCCCTATTATTACCTGTGTAAAGTTGAGCAACTCTGAACTTTTACCTCTCTCTCTCTGTGGGTGAGTTATCTCTTAGGAACTTTTAATGAGTGCATAGGAATTACTTACAAATATAAATGACTTAGAAAAAACAGATTGTTAAGTACTGTACACATTTTAGTTTTTATTAACATTTTAAGAATCTACCCTCAACCCTTTCCTTCTTGATTTAAAATTAAATTGTATTTTTATGTTTATTCTTTTTGAGACTTATTAATTCTTTAGTGTCCTCCTCCTTCACAGTATGAGATGATTCTTCCTAATGCCTATAACATCTTTTTCAAAGTTACTCTTTGTGACATTTGAAATAGCAACCATCACATTGTTTGCCTTGTCTTCTGGGTATCATTTCATATTGTACTCTTTCTAAATTTGTAGTCTTTTTTTTGTGTGTGTCTCTATCATAAACTCTTTTATGTATATTCTACCACTGACATGTGAGAATCCTCTGGAATGCCAAACATGGTCCTCCACACCCTTTATGTTCTAATAGCAAACATATTTACATTTCCAGCTTCAAGTGATGATTGCTGAGATTTGTTTTTAAATATAAACTTCGTCCCTCTACACTTTCGGTGCTTTTTCAGATATTCTGTAGAACAGCCACAATCTACACGATTCCAGAGCCTTGGAACATACTGTGTCTTTACTCAACATAAAAACCTCCTCCATCTGAACATTCTCTATTGACCCCTGCAGCTTGCTTAGCAGTCTAAGACAATATTCACTGCAATACTCTATCTTCTTTAAATTCTAAGTGATCTGTATTCCAGCCCTAGCTTTTCGTTTTTTTCATATCCCTCCAGCCTCATTTCCTTCAGCTATATTGAAACAATGCTCAAACCTTCTTATTTAGTTTTTTCTTCAATAGTTTCCCAACTGGATTTCCTCTCTCCAATCTGGTGCCATTTTATCAATCTGCAGCTCTTCAGAACATCTTTCTGTAACTGTGTTAATCCAGGATGTGAAATATAAGTAAGATTTTTTAATGGAGTAAACAATATTTCCAGAGAGTTTTTCCTCTCTTTGCCATTAAGCATGTCTACACTCCAATATACAATTCTCCTCCTCAAATACATGCCATTTCTCTCCTTCTATTTCTTCATTTATATAGTTTTGCTGAGCCTATTATAGCTCTCTCAGAAATCATGTGTAAACTTTCCTAACTTTTCCTATGTCTCTCTGTCATCTAGGACCTAAAGCTGAGTTATTTCTGCAATTATATCTTAGAAAACTACCATGCCTACCCACTGTTAAGCTGCTGCTTGCAGCTTCAATCTCTCTAAAGCCCAGACTAAGTAAAGCTGGCTAAAAATAGGATCAGGCATTCTTTCACAGGTTTCCCTGTGTAAACCACTTCTTCAAAGACTCTTAACATTCTGGTTAGAAAAAATATAAATTTGTGTATGAGTGGATCCCAGCAGCTGAGCAGACACACCTAATCTGTGAATTTCACTTTGGTTTAGCTAAATACCCAACTCTGAAAGCACAGCCCTTAAAATAGTGTTCCATGTTTTTGAAAGTAAAAAAAAAAAAAAAAAAAATACTGAAGAATGGATATGGCTTTAACACATAAAATAACATAGTAAAAATATAATTTTACCTGTTTAAGTGTTCTTTGATTTTATTTGATGATGTTCAAGGAGAGCTTTAAATTTACAACTAAATAGATGTAAATTTTTTTCCAGCAGACAGAGAATGGTTAAAATAGTGTCTGATCCAATAAATAGTTTTCGAGTAAAGAAAGGGATGATTAAATGTCAGGTGAACTACTGAATTGATTCATTAGACAAATCTGACTGAAATTGTATTACAAGAGTAAAGGTTGTGGGGGCACTGGTCAGAGGTATGTATGAGATGGCTATGCAGAGGTAAGGGACTTCTGGAACCACACACCCCAAACCTCCTGGAATGCGTGGTTAGAGATTAAGAGTCTACTGGGTCACAAGTCCCAATAGTATCATAATGCATTGCTTTAAGGAATGAATGCTCTGGTCTTTACCCTCCCCATACTTTGATTAATCACTTAAGTTGATCCTAAGGTGAGTCATTTGACAGACTACCCTGATCATTCCCTGTCTTTCCCCTGTCCCTTACCTGAGTTCCTGCTCAAGTGCCCTTCTTTTCCTTTTACTCTTGCTTCCTCGTTCTATCAATTTAAAAGCCACCAAGGCTTCAGTGTGGTGCTGTTGTGAGACTTTCTCACTCCGAGGCTCTTCTGAGCCTTCTTGGATTATGAATTGAACATTGACTCCAAGTAATCTTCCATCTGTGCCATGATCATGAACTAGAACAAAGGGTAACTACTATAGCCCTGGTAGCATCTGGATAGTATTTGCAGTGGTTGGGGTAGGAGTGGGAAGCCCAATTTATGTCCTGAGACAAGAGGATATAAGTCCCTTCATTTTGATGTGCTTTCATTAAAGCACTATTTATCTAATTTTCCAAAGGTACCTTTATGCCTAACCTACATAGATTCTCTACATAAATAATTGAATCCATTTATTACTGATTGCTAACTTCTTCCAAGTCAATTTAATCCAAAGATTCTTGAGTTACCTATTAAGAATAATCTCTATTTTATCTTGCATCCATAAATATAACATATTTTTCAACCTTTACTGTTACATAAGGTACTCTATTTCAAATCATTTCGATCTAAATTGGATTCCTATTCAAGTAAATCAAGAATTTATATTACTGTTCTTTAATAAAAGTTAAATCCATTAATTTGATTCCCCCCTAAATTTATGTAAAATGTCTAAAACAATGCCCAGTTTATTTAGGGAAAAGGTAATTTTTATTCAGAAAAATACAGTCCTTTCATAAAATTCTTCTGATTTCATTAATTCTATTTTTTCTTTCATTTTAAAAATTGAATTATGTATGTTTTAAATTGTGCAGGACCACTTGGATGGCTCTTCTTGAAAGAAGAGCATTTGGCCCTACCTCTCTATATGGACAAGTACAGAACTGGCTAGGGCATTTCCTTATCCTCTCAATTGGCTTTAAGTAGTGCAAATAGGTCTAGTCCAGGTGCTAATAGTCTTTAAAGCAATGACAGGTCAGTGATGCCCTGTCTACAGCTTCCAAGTAACATTTTTGAGGTAGGCCTAGTGACACAACACTGTTGGCTGAGAATAAACCACAAAAAAGAGACTATGACTTCTCGGGGAATGGCTTACATCAAAACTGAAGCACAAACCTCAAAGCATTAGCTACTGCTCCAATTTGTGATATGCAGATTACTCTTTCTCTGTATCTCTCTCTCTCTGTGTATTGCAGAGATGATTTCAGGCCTCTTACTTACCCCAGCTCACAACGCTCATGTACTTCACACCACTCTCACAGTCACTCATCCCTGAGCCACTCCCCTCTTCACAAATTAATAAAACCAAGGTAGGGGGTTAGCCAATATTGTGACTGGATTTAGGATGCCCTTGGCTCCCCACAGCTACAAATATGTCTTAGTGTGTTTATTCTTGCCATGCATTGCACTGGAAGTGGTAGATTGGAATTAATTTATTGGAATTCCAATAATTTTCCCCTGAAATTACAAATACAAACTTCCTGGACAAGGTCTGGGATGGGCTTTCTATTGGAAATAACATAAAATTATGAAATACAAGGTGACAATTCAATACATCTATACAGAATAGAATGAACAAAGTAGAATAGCATTTTCATTTCCTGAAGTATTTATTGTTTTTGTGTTGGGAACCCTCAAACTCCTCTATCCTCCATAAAAATAATATGCATTGCTTTTTACTATAATCACATTACTATGCTGTATAGCACTAGTACTGATTTCTCCTATGGTATCTAACCAGATTTTGGTACTATTATTGTACTTCTTTGTAGCTCACTTTTTTTCACTTCCTAACATCTAGTGATCACTATTCTACTTACTACTCCTCTGCGACCAGTCTTTTTAGCTTCTAAAATGACTGATACCATGTGGCATTTCTCTTGCTCTGATTGGTTTGTTTCATTCATATACTGTCCTCCAGTTTCATCTATGTTTTTGCAAATATCAGGACTTCGTTCTTTTTTTTACAGCTAAACATGTTCCATTGTACATTTTCTTTAGCCATTTATCAGTTACTGTACACCAGCTTTCTCCATTCTTCACTCTGGTGACTAGGTCTTCAATAAATATGAGATTTCAGGTATCTCTTTTCTATATTGATTTCAGTGCCTTTGATGTATAGTTTATATATATATATATATAATATATATATACATACATATATTATATATATATTGCAGTGTGTATACATACACATAATAGTTCTAGTTTTAATTTTTTTGGAACCACCATACTTTTTTCATAAGAGTTATGCTAGTTTACATTCATATCAACAGCATATGAGAGTTCCCCTTTTCCCTTATTCTCAACAGAAAGTTTTTCTGGTTTTGATTATAACCATTCTAACTAAGTTGAATAAAATGATTTCTCATTGTGATTTTGATCTTTATATCTGTAATAATTAGTGCTGTTGAGCATTTTTTTTTCATATACGTGTTGTACACATGCATATCTTTATATGAAAGTACAAAAGTTCCTGAATAGCCAAAGCATCCTGAATGAGCCACAATATTAAGAATAAGGGGTATCACATAACTGACCTCAAAACATACTACAAATCTGTAGTAATTAAAACAACATAGTAATGTAATAAAAATAGACACAGGCCAATAGAACCAAACTCCAAAATAAATCCATGCATCTATGTTCCATTGATCTTAACAAAGATACTCAAAAGCATAAACTACTGAAGGAACAATTCATTAAAAAAAAAAAAAAAAGGCTTACGCTGGGAAAATTGGATATTCATATGGAGAATGAAACTAGATCTAAATCTCCTAAATCTCACCATATAAAAATTTAGCAAAATGTAGATCAAAGACCTAAATGTAAGAGTAGAAACTATAAAACTACTAGAAGAAAACAAAGAATGCACTTAAAAACATCAGAAGTGACGTTTTAGATAAGCCTAAAAGCACAGAAAACAGAAATCAAAGCATATAAATGTAAATATAGCAGACAAAGATGCTTCTACATAGCAAAAGAAACATCCAATAGAGAAGCAACCTACAAAAATGGGAGAAATATTTGCAAAGTACCCATCTGAGAAGAGACTAACATCTAGAATAGAGAATTCATTCTTTCTTTTTTTTTTTTTTTTTTTTTTTGTGGCACCGGGGATTGAACTAGAATAGAGAATTCAAAAACAATAGTAAAAGCTAAACAAAAAGCTCCATAGTTCCATTAAAAATGGGCAAATTATTTGAATATAAATTTTCAAAAAAGATATTTTTCCATATATTTTGAAATATTTTACCATTTTTATTCTAAAGCACCCTTTTTATTGTTTCTTACCTATGTTTATTTTTTAATATAATTCAACCAATTCTCTGATTCTTGGGAAGAGAAAGGCACTATTTTTGTTTTGACTTTATAGAAGAGAGACTTTTAAATTGTCCCTAATGATGTCCATCTCAGGTATAGATATCTTTCTATAATCTTTTCTCTTTGAGTGTGTCCAGGCTCTAGTGCTTTATTTGTAACTAAGCAAACACAGAAAATGTGATGGAGCAACACTTGCAAAGTGAGACTACAAAGAATGGTGGCTTTCACAGTGCCACCATTCTACTCACTTCCTTCCTAGCTTTAAAGAAGGAAACTGCTTGTTAGAAAAGTCATGCGGCAAGTAAATGAGGTCACTTTGGCTAATAGCCTATCAGTAACTGAGGCTCTTGGTTCAACGGTACAGAAAACTGAATAGAGTTAAAAGTCAAGAGAGTGGATTTTGAACAAGAGCTTCTCTAATGGAGTTTTAAAGTAAGACAAGAGCATATGAGAGACACTGAATCAGAGAACCCAGCTAACATGTAATCAAATTTTTGACCCAAAGTGTTGGTAAGATTAGAAAAATTCTGGAAGTGATGGAAAGATTTAAAAATATCCTGTGTTGTTTTAAACTGCTAAATTTTGGAGTAATTAGTTGTGCAAAAATAGTGAATGCACACTTATCTTTAAAGGTTTTTTTTTTCCTTTCCTGAATATATAACCTTCACCCTCACCATGGTTTTAAAAATGTTTTTCCATTATCTTTTAGATACTGCAGTTTCTGTTTTCACCTGATATTTATGATATCTTTTTCCTAGTCATTTTTCAGGTTTCTTTTCATTATTTTTGAGCCAAGAGATTAAGAACTGCATTATCACATTTGTCATTTTATTTATCCAGTATGAAGTCACTGATCTTAATGAATTTGTAGATTAGTATCTTCTTTCATGTTTTTAAAACTGTCTTTCAATTCCAATATTTCTCTTTTCCTTTCTTTCCTCTGAGAACCAATAATACTAATTTTATACTTTTAAGTATATTCAGCATGTCTCTTCTTTTCATTCTGTAAGAATTTTTCTTTTGTTTTTGATTTCTTCATATTAACTTTGTTTATTTGTATTAATTTATTGAATTTAATTCTATTCAGTGTGCTCTTATTTTGATATTTTTTCCAATTGTAGACAAACCTTTTGCTTTAAATTTGTATTTATTTGTTGAAATGGTCTTATTTTTGAAGTGTTTTAGATAAATGTGCCCTTTATTTTCTTTAATTAAACTTAGTATTAAGAATTCTTTGTTGTGCCAGTGTTGGTACCACATGCCTGCAATTCCAGCACTCAGGAGACTGAGGCAGGAGAATTGTTGTGAGTTTGAGACCAGCCTGGGCTACAAAGTGAGCTCAAGGCCAGTCTGAGGTCTGCATAGCAAGACTCAAAAAGACAAAAAAAAGTAATAATAATTCTTTGTTACTGAACTCTCAATCACCCCGTGATTAGTACTTCCATTTACTAATTTCTCTTAGCTATCAGTAACTTTTTCTTACTTATTTAATATCTAGTTGAGGATTTAGCTCAGTGGCACAAGTACCTGCCTGACAAGTGAGAGGTCGTGAGTTTGATGCCCGGTACAAAAAAACAAACAAACAAACAAAATAACTTATTTAACATCTAATCATATTTTTATTTTCTGCTGGTTATTTTTGATTAAAATTTTAGTGTTTTGAATTATGTAACATTTTTGTTGTAGTCAGGGTTTTCAAGGAAAATAATTTAATAAAGAACACATAATGTATAGCATTATTTTATAATAGTCATCCAAAGAGTCAAATGTAAAAGAATGTAGTAAATCTGTCCACACACTAAAGACCTAAAGAATCCAGCTAAGGGTCTGGATCCCATGGCAATGTCCTTCATGAGCTCAGCTGAATACCTAGAGCCCATGACAGTGCCCGCTATGAGCCCAACTGGAGGCCTAGAGCCCACGACAATGTCTCATGCAAGTCCGTTTCATGAATCTCTGCTGGGAAGGCCCTGAGGTCAGCGGTGGAAGCTGGAAAATCTGTGCCAGTGGGATGAAGGATCTGTGCCAGCAGGCTGAGGGTTCTGCACTGGAGCCAGGAAGCAATGCTCAAAGTAAGAACCAGAACTTCTCCAAAAAGTACCATAGCCATCCTCAGTGACAATGAGGTCCCAAGCTACACTAACAATGAAAACAGCCAATTACATATCAGGAAGCCAGTGTGACAAGCTTCTCCTGGAGACTGAACAGCACACATCTTCCCCTCTGGAGCCAGGAAACCATGTTCAAAGTAAGGACCAGAGCTCCCTCAAAGTGAACTGCAGTCATTCTCAGTGACAAGGTCCCAAACTCCTCTGACAATGAAAACAACCAAGTTCGTATCTGGAAAGAAACTCCACAAACTTCTCCAGGAGAACCAACAACACCAGGAGAACCAACAACATCACTTCTTCCTCTCCAGTTCTCCTTTTTAAGTTGTTATCAACAATCCTCAGGTGGTTCATCCACACCCAGCACCACACTGATTGAGTTCAATTGCATGTTACAAGTTGACCACCAGTTGTCAATACTTCACAATTTTCCTAAATTGTGCTTCACATTGATCTAACATTTAGTGAAATTGTTCCGTATTACGTGCATGCAACTTGAAGTCAGCTAAGATAGTAAGGGAATTTTGCACAGATTTCTTTACTCCTTCTTTACAAACCACCATTATGAAACCACATCTACAGTTTGAGTTGTTTTACGTATGTTTCCCCTGTCCTGAGACTGTTCCTATGTGCTTAGATGCTGTTTCTCTACACAGTGATTTTAAAATATTTTCAAAAACAAAGTTCTTTAAAATCTGGATCATGTGGCGTATTTCTCTTCTCTCCACAAATGTAGTTTTCAAAATCTGTACAGATTTTATAGTTTCATATAGGACTGCAGCTTTGAAAGACTTGAGATTCGGGGTTCTGGGCAAGAATCAGGGTTTTTTTGAAGGATGTTGCACTACACACAGAGGCATAAAATTTTCATCAAGTGGCCAGACAGATAATGGTAATAACCAATGAAGCTGGATTTAACTTGAGCAGACTTTCTGAAACAGCTTTAAGAACCCTAGAAATGCAATCAGGAGATTTTGAGAGAACATTGATTTGCTGCAGCATGAAGATGAGGCTGGTGATCCAATACATACTGGGATGTTGATATGAAATTGAGAGCCTTTACGGAGAACTCTTGCAATTGCTTAGGAAAACTAATATTACTTTCAAAATATATGATGTGATAAATAATTAACTATGATAATAATTTGGAATATCTAAAATATGTTTATTCAATTTATACTTGGGTATGTGTCTCATGGCATACTAAATAGTCTGGTTTCAGATGCAGGAGGGGAAAAGCAAGTTCTTAAGTCCTTTAGAAAAGAGAGAGAAAAACCTATCCTCTCTCTCAGGATATATCTGTGGCTGCCTGTGTGCTTAGCTCATAGGATGCCCACCTTAGACTTAATAAAATAGCCAAAATTATGTTGGGAAAATATTAAAAATGAAATAAGGAACCAGAAGAATTTTAATTCCTTAAGAGAAGCAAAGTTAAAACAACAAATATGACTGCCACTATAACACTAGTCAACTAGCAACAAGTATCAGCAAGGAGTAGAGTTGTTTGTTTGTTTGTTTGTTTGTGGCTGGGCCCAATGAAACTGTGCATGGCTGAGAGAGTCAAGGAGTTGTCAGATGCTTCCAGTGGAACATAGAACAGTCCGTGGGTTCTTCAGAAGTTGCAATTGTCTTAAAGACAGTGATTCACATAAAAAAGTATCAAATATCTGTTAGCGATCCGTGCTATAATAGCAACTATTTCAGTATTTTTTCCCCATGTTTTGGCACAACTTTTAAAACCAGTGAAATTTCCACAGTGATAGGAGTATCTTTTTATTCATAAGGAGCTACTTTTACTTTGGAACATACCTGCATTGATATTAAGAAGGTGATTTAGTATAGGGTCCTTAGTCCTTTATATAGCCTAAGGATGTGGCTGGTCACCAAACATATGCATGAGATTAGATGGTTAGGATTTTCAGTCCCACTCACTGGGGATGTAGAAGGACTACAGATTTTGCTCTAGGAAACCTCCTGAACAATGAGGTTTGGGAGCTTGCAGGTTAGTGTGCTGGTGAGCCCATCACAGGGGAAGGTGGTACAACTCAGCACAATGGGGTCAGGACTCTGTGATCTGAGGAATGTCTGTTTGCCTGTCTATGTGTATTCCTTATATTATCTGTGGTAATAAACCAGTAAACATATATAAAGTGTTTCCCTGATGCCTTTGAGCAACTCTAATGAATTAATAAAACCCAAGGAGGGAGACTTGGAAGACCCTGGTTTATAGCAGATCAGTCAGACGTATGAGGAGCCTTTCGACTGGCATGTGAAAGGACAGTGGTCTTCTGGGAATAAGCCTAAGGGACCTGATGCTAACTCCAGGTCCATAGTGTTACAATTGGTTGTCGGAGAATTGATTAGTGTTAGATAAGACTCACATATCTGGTATCAGGAGTGTGAACATATAAAAAAACAGCACATTCACTACTGCATTACTTTTTCACCAAATATGTCATCAATACACTGATGAGGTCTCAAGAAAATATCAGTTGTATCATCTATACTAAAGGGGCCTCTGAAAGAATTATGTTGATCTTAGTTATTTCCTCATTGCTAGGTTAAACACCCAATGTTCACGAGATAAAGGAGGAAAGGTTTATTTTACTTCACACTTTGTAGAGGTTTCCGTCCATAGTCATCAGGCTCCAAGGCAGGGCAGCATGGCAGAGGGGCATCACAGAGGAGAGAGAGTTCATGGCATGGTAGGGAGGAAGCAGCAGCCTTCCTTCTGGCTTCCCTTCTTTAATTCATTCAGGCTATTGGATGGTGCCTATTGGTTGGTGCCACTGACACCGAGGTTGGGTCTTCCATTTTCAGAAATCCATGCAGTCATACCCAGAACTAAATCACCAGGAAAACTAATCCACTATCACACACCCTTTACCCGGGATCACACATCCATAATCCCGTCACTCTCACAAGCCCTACCATTTAGGGCATGAGGTTTTTGGAAAACACCTAGAAACAAGCCATAACAATGTTCTAATCTAATTTTACAGGATTTGTCAAAAATAACCGCATAGACAAGTATAGATTATCCAAACAGGATGAATGAGGCTACTTAGAGATTATAAAGAGACACTGTTAAATAAATTGTACAAATGCAGATAAATAAGAACTCCACTTAGTTTGTGCCTTTTAAGGAAAATAATTCTACATCATTTATCTACTTAACTCT
The DNA here is from genome assembly GCA_004363535.1 of Dasyprocta punctata. Taxonomy (NCBI): domain Eukaryota; kingdom Metazoa; phylum Chordata; class Mammalia; order Rodentia; family Dasyproctidae; genus Dasyprocta; species Dasyprocta punctata. Next base: position 61,950 of record RJWM01008017.1, on the reverse strand, counting down.
ATTTTATGTGCTACATCAGACATTGAAAAGTGGAGCATTTAAGACATAGTTTACAAGGTGCTAATGCCTTTTATTTTTGAAACAGAAACATTGAGACCAGTGCAAAGCTTAATAAAAATAACTGTCAATTCATCTGTAGGTAAATTAAACATTTATAGAACATCTAACCTTTTAGAAACACCATCCTCCCAGACATAAAAATTGCTAGTTCTCTGTATCTATCTTTGAAAAGATAAAGAGCTGAGTCAACCCTGTGGGGATTTAAAATTATGGCTCCAGGGAGTCTGAGTGCTTTGAACATGAGCAGAAAGCTGTGCATCCTAAGAATCGTTTACAGAGAAAGCTCTCTTACACTTTAGTGTTTATTTGTATTGACAGTTCTTTGGGTCTTGATGACAAATTAAAAAATACATTTATCACAGAAGGAAAACAGAACTTCAGGTTCCCTCAGTAAAGATAGTCATAAATACAACGTTAAGTCTTTCTCTGAATAATTTAGTTTCCTAAAGCTATGTTAATTAAATGTTTCTCTATGCAACAGTATTTTTCCCCATCATATGCTTAATTCCTTCCTAGAAGGAGTTACATAAATCTCCAATTTTGAATATCCTCCATAAAGTATCTCTCAAGCAGTAAGCAGATTAGTTTTTTCATTATAGTTATGCAAAAATTTTAAATCTTTACATTTTTTCACATTATTATACTCATCTGGGTATGTTCCTGTCATAACCCAAAAACACTATTATTTGGAATTTTAGAATATGCCATAAAAGGAAAAATGAACTTGCCTTTGTGACAGGTCCTGAATGTTCAATGTTAGAGGCCAAAGATTTTCAACAGAATTGCAAAGGGCGTAGTTTAAAGGGGCTAATTAAAAGAATTTTGGAAAATTTCCAATCCCACTCTAATTTGCCTTCTCAGAAACCTTTGACATGGTGGATCACAATCACATATTACCTTTTTGAAACAGTTACAACTCATGGGTTTCATGATACCACCATCCTTTTATGAATTCCTGTCCTAGACCTACTCCTAGATGTTAAAGTCTCTCCAGGTTAGGTTCCAGATTCTACTTTTTTTGTTTGTTGGTTTGTTCCCTATGAGGCTTTTTGTTTGTTTGTTTTTATATCCAAGCCATAGTAAAATTTTGAAAGAAATTTCAGGAAAATACTTTCTAGAGGGAAAGTATTTATTCTCAAACCTTAAGTAGCAGTTAGGCAGTAAAAATTAAAGTAGAATTTTGAGAAAAAGTAAAATATCACAGAATGACAAGAAAGTGCTAAACCTTAGGGGCAGGAGAAAAGCCTTAGAAAGTCTTGCTTTTGAATAACAACTGTATCTTACATTCCTGAAATGTAACAAGGCTACAGTAAGAAATTCTGTGTCATATTGTTAACAGCATATTACTTCTTAAGAGACATAACTGGGAACTCTCTACAGCCTCTGTGATGTTAAGTTTATTGCTATTATTTCTGTATAGGAATGCTCAAAAACTTAAGCTGTATAAAAATTGATGCTTTGGGGTGGAGGATATAGCTCAGCAGCACAGCATCTGCCTGGAAAATGCAAGTCCTGAGTTCGATTCCTGGTACCAAAGAAATAAACAAATAAACAAATTTTTAAAAAATTGAAGCTTTACTCAAATTTAAAATACTTCTTTTTGAGAAGCATCCTTAAGACAACGAAAATATACATTACAAAAAGGAAATGTACATGTATGTCGAGGCCCTTTTCCCATCCTCGTTGCTCTCTGGGAAGTTTATATTTGTAATCCCATGGAAATGTTATTGGAATCTGGTGAATTGATTCGAATGTATCACCTCCAGTGCAATCCATGGTAAGAACAAACACACTAAGACATATTTACTGTTACAGACAGCCAAGGGTTCCTGAGTCCAGTCCAGACGAGGGTTCACAGCACAAAGGCCTTGACCCAGGGCCTACCCCAGAATTTATTAATTCGTGAGGAAGGGAGTGGCTTAAGGATGAGTGACAGTGAGAATAGGTGGAATTATGTGAGTACTGCGAGCTGAGCTAGCTAGGAAGCCAGAAAACACCTTTGCAATATGCAGAGAGAAGTGCATGCAGAAAGATCAATCTGTATAGCACAATTAAAATAGCATTTAAGTCTCAGGAGGCTGGTGCTTCAGTTTTGATATGTAAACTTTTTCTGCCCTGAGAAGTCATAGCCTCTTATCTTCAAGCTTGAACCCAATTGATGGTCCTGGAACAGTGGCTCTGCCATCTCACTGGACTCAACCACTTTGTGGGAGTCACTGACTTGAGGAAACAGATCTGGCCATCAATACCTCAACTAGCTCTTTACCTTGCTTAGAGCTGATTGAAGGGAAAAGGAAATAGCTTAGCCAGCTCTGTATATACCAGTACATGGAGACAGGGCCAGGTTTAGCTAAAGTGGAAGTAATTGCTCTGTATTCAAGGAGAGCCATCCATGTGGTCTTCTTCACATGTGTCTGAAAAAAACCCTGCTATCCAGGATAAATAATGATTTCCTGCAATTCAAAAATAAGAAGTCAATCCATTCAACAAACATAGGCAAATGATTTGAACATAGATAATGTATGAAGTTACAAAAAAGATTACAAAATCACAAAAAGATGATCAGTAACAGAAGGCTGCTGCAGTATAAATTTAGTAAACCATAAAACAATGCTACTGTTGTACGATACTACAATGCCAAAAAATAAAAATGAAAACATTGGCAATATTAAGATGTTGAACAACTGAGCTCTCATATATAATGGGTAGGTATAGAAAACTGTAATTTGGAAAACTCACAGTTTCTTATAAAAAGTAAAATACAGTTGTCTCATGACACAGAAATTTTACTTCTAGATAGATACAAAAGATAATTAAAACATATTTACCAAAAAAAGATATATAACAATGTCCATAACAATGTTATCTATGATAACCAAGATTGAAAAAATTTCTATTTCCATCAGTGGATAAATGCAAAAAGTACTAACAGTGGAATATTATCAAGTAATAAAATGAAATGTATTTCTGATATATAAAATTATCATAAATAGATGTCCAAATGTGTTAAACAAATGGACTACTATCAAGCAATAAAATGAAATATATTTCTGATATATAAAATTATCATAGATTTCCAAACATATTAAACAAAAGAAAACAAAATGTATACATTGTAGGATTCAATTTGTATGAAATTCCAAAATAAAATTTAAAAAATTTTTTTTCCTCAATCCTGGAAATTGATCTCAGTTACCCTATGTTTGCCAAGCAGGCACTTGCACCACTGAGCTATATTCCTGGCCATAAATTTTATTTCTAAATGTAGAGCAATATTTGCCTTAGGTTAAAAAGTAAAAAGAACTTTTTTGGGTGATGAAAACGTTTTTTACTTTTATTGCAGGATGATGGTTACATCAAGTACGTATTTGTTAGATTTTCTCTGCCTGTATACTTAGAGATCTTTCATTTTATGTAATGAATGTTGCCTTTAAAGTCATGAGTGAGAAAAAAAGAAAAGAACTAAGCTTCCTGACTTACAATAAAAATAGTGCCATTTATTATGCACTGAGCACATGCTAGACCTTTGTCTAGGCCCTTAAAATGCACAATTCCACTTAATCTTTACAACATCCCTAACAAGTAAAAACTATTACTATCCATGTCTTAGAGACAACTGAAGTCAATTTTAGAGAGCACAGCCAATTTTTTTCTTGTGTTAAGCACACAAGGATTATTTAGTATTTTCTTGAAGTTTCTAGAAAGATAAAGAATTTCCTGTTTCTACTTTTTAAATTGCTTTTTCTTGGCATTGATATTTAGTCTAGTTCCTGTGGAGTGAAACCTTGAAAATCAATACATCTGTTTAACTGTATGCAATCTCTGGAATTCTCATTGAGGCTTTCTTATATAAGAAAACAGCCCAATATGCTGACTTCAACTGTAATCAAATGTAAAATAAAAGCCAATAAATGGAAAAAGCATTCTACTTTTGAATATAAATTATATACAAATATCTGTTATGTGCATGCAGTTTCTTGCAAAGTTTAAATGTTTTAAAAAAGGTGCAAACTGAAAATAAAAAGGAAAATACTTTAGTGCATAGATAATATTTCAAAATTTTATTAGAAATATGCTTCCTGAGGATAGAAGTTTTACAAGATGGGCACTAAAGATAATAGTATTCTAAACTGATATTATGTTAATGGCAGCATATTTGATTTTGTAGAAAATACGTTATCAAAAAAGTATTTTCTAGAGGAAATATTTTAATCTTCTTACTCACCTTTCTATTTTCTTTTTGAATAGCACAAAGTCATTTTCATTAGTGTCCCCAGTGGCTTTCAAAGGCTCCTTCCTGAAGCAGGTTTTACTCCTCTGTAGTTAGTTATTATTGGAAGCAGATGGCAAGCATGTAAGTCAAAGTAAAACATATTTACTTCAACAATTTACAATGTGTACATAATATTTGCAAAAAGAGCTTAAGAATATGCGGCTTTTCAAGAGTTAAGTGCATAGCCAGAATTTCTTTGTGTAAAATTCAGAATCTAGTAATGAATTTTGTAGTACAAAAAGATGTAATCACCAGTGTTCTTTAATTGTATGAAGCAATTTTTCTCTTTGTAAAATTAGGTAAAGTGTACTCATAGTTACTCTACCCAGAGATGATCTCAAGTTTATACGCAACCATGTACATGTCTATAATTATACATATGCAGAGTATATGTGTGTAGTTATATATATGCAGAATCACACATGTATATATATACAGATACAGATGTACTCATACATATATAACCACACACACACATATATGTCATTATTACATATTTCTAGTTTGTTTTCAGCAATATTCTAAACAATAAAAGTACAAGATATCAATGATCTAGATGCCCCTTAAATTTGCTATAATCATATCAGATAAGTGAAACCTTTTAGAGGCAAATACTGTTTAGGAATAAGAAAGTATTCTGAAAATCAACAGTAAAAATATGTTTGATATACATGCATGGCTTTTCTACAGAGATAAATTTTAAGCATTTTTTCTTGCAACACTTGGGCATACAATGTCTTGATTAAGCAGTAGTCTCAGATCTATGTCCAGGTACACAGCATACACATGTATCCAAAGGGGAGGAAAAAAAGGCATGTACAATGTTGATGTTTTCATGCCTAGAACAGTGGAGAGAAAGATGTTTATTGAGTTTTTATAAACACTAAAGAACAATTTCTCTTTGGCTGTCTTTTTTCTTGAACAAGTCTGACAATCCCTAATTCAGCATTCATTGGAATTTCAGAGTCCTCAGTAGTAATAAAGAAACTGGATAATAAAAATTTTGAGATTTTTCAGGGGAAGGGGGCACATGGTATACTAAAATATGTGATAATATAGACATCATGTGTGAAATTCAATAAATTTATACAAAACATATTGAACTTCTACTATGTAGAAGATAAGACCTTGGAAGGTAAAAGTTTATCCTATTCGTGACTTCTTGAAGCTTACATTACACTCTGGAGTGCTTCATTATTTTTATTTATTCATAATTTCACTGAGGGAACCATGTCTGTGGATGCTTGCTCGCTGTTGAGGGTAGAGTAATAGACTTTAGGTCAGATCTTTGTGAAGAATAAGTAGATAAGTGAACAACTATAGTGTGCAATGCAGTGGTATGAGTAATGTGGGAGACAACTTGAGCGGGTCCCCCTGAGCACAGAACAATTGCTGCAACTTTGATTATATCGAGACTTATTTCCTTATGTTGATATATAGAGAGCTGACTATGATAGATCCTTCTCTCTTCAATTGGCCCAATAAGCATTGCAAATAAGGCTAGCCAAGGTACTGATATGTAATCTCTAAAGCCATCTGACAGTGTCCTGTTGCCTCCCATAGCGATCTCCATAAAATGTATAGGCACAGCAGGATGGCAGAGCCAGTGAGCTCAGGGAATGTCGACTGGGGATGAGCCTCCAAAAAGAGGCTGTGAGTTCCCAGGGCATAAAGTTTGCATATCAAAAACTAGAACAGCACTCTCCTAAAACAATCCACTTGCTATCTTGATTGGGTTGTGCAAATTGATCCCCCTACATATCTTTATCTACATTTTGCAGAGATACCTTTCTCACTACCTGGCCAGCCAGCTCAAGTTACTCACGTAGTTCCCGCCATCCTCACTGTCACTCATCCTCAAGCCACCTCCTTGCTTCACTAGTTAATAAATTCTGGGAGAGGCCTAGGATCAAGGCCTTTGCCCGCATGTCCTCACGAGGATTGGACTCAGGACCCCTTGGCTGCCCTTAACCTTGAATATGTCTCAAAATCTTTACTCTCGCCGTGGGTTGAATTGGGGAAGGTAGATTGGAATTAATTTGCCAGGATTCCAATAACATCTCAGTGGATTTATAAATACAACTACTTGGATTGTGAGGAAAACTAGACAAAGGATTTTAGTACTTGGATTACCATACTCAATATTTGGGGCTACAATAAGTAATTCATTATGGCAGAGGATAAAATGGTATTCGTGAAAGAATGTGAAAAAGAAAAAGAAAAAGGGCAGCAGCACACAATCCATTTAGAGTCTGGGATCGACACGTTTATCCCAATCTGTAAACAGGATCCACAAATAACAGGGCTACTAGAAATTTTTTGATAATGTGCCTTGCAGATTTAACTCAACTAGCAAGAATATCAAGGAGAGTAAGAAGTTCTTTGCCAGGTCTTACTAGACCTTTCAATACATCTCAATACAATTTCAATTACTAAGTAACATGGTTTAATTTAGAGACACAGAATTGGAAATCATGATGCTGTTTTTAATACAGACTCGATAGCTAAGCAGCTATGGTTTGACAAATCACTTAAACTCTAAGCTTATGCTACCTAGATGTTGAACAGAGTAATATTTATTTTCTCATCAGTTTTACAAAGCCTGTATAGTGATGAATGTGTTACAACGCAGTGGAGCAAGAAGAAAAATGGCATTTAAGAGCAAAATACACTAATGCCATTTGGCATTACAGAGGGACAGTAATAATAAATGTCACCATTTTTAGCTTTGAAAGAATCCTGTTTGTCAAGCTGTCAGTGACAATGGAGGTGGCACTTTCAGAGTCGTGGAGGGGACAGGATTGAATAGATTCCCTCCAGTCTCAAATTCGATTTCAACTTTCACGTGAAAAATGAAAGGATGCTGAAGCCTTTTAACGATGGCCAGGAAAAGTGTGACTGACGTTCTTTCTCTTAACAAGTTGCTACTGAGCATTCTAACCACAGGGAAGCTCATTAGTTCAATTCATTACAGCTCAACTCCGCATCAAACTGGCGGCAAACCCACTATTGATGGCGACTTCCAGTGTTTCAATGTACATTGCTGTAAAAGAATATTTTATAATTGCAAGTTCCCATTCATGTTCCACTAACTTAAAAGATTACTAATAAATATTTACACAACAGGAATATCCAAAACACACATACATGATTCCTATTTACAGAGTCAAGTGGAAAATTTTAAGTTAAAAGGCTACGATTTAAAATCACATCAGAAACTCTTGGAAGAGAAAACATCCAACTACCTGCAGAAAGATTATGTAGAATAATGCAATATTCTGACTCAATTCTCTGTGTATGCCGAAAAAAACACTTTTAATTTTTCACAAAAATTAGTCAGTGAAATTCCGAATTTGTCTGCTAAGCTAACCAAGTATATTAGAGTTGATGATTAGTTAGTAGCCTGCATTTCAGTTAGTGAAAATCAAAACTAGCAGTGGATTCAATAATTGAAAGCACTTTTGTCCTTTAAAATACTAAATACTTTACAGATATGTTCTTTTTAAAAATAATTGACAGGTACAGTAGAAGTGTTTGTATTTACCATGTACAACACCTTGTTTTGAAGCATATAGACATTGTAAAGTGACTAAACCTGGTTAGTTAACATATACTTTACTCATATCATGGCTCTTGCTGTGAGAACACTTTAGGTTCCCTCTTGATATTTGTTTAAGAATGTAATAGACTGTTGGCTATAGCTATCATGTTAAGTAGACGAAACTGATGAGCCTATTGTGAATTTCACAAAAGAGAGAACAAGAGTGAGAAAGAATGCAAGAAAATTAATTAGCATGAGTGTTAAGAAATGAATATGAATAAAATAAAGTAACATAAAGATTCTCTCCTCACTCTTTTCTCATGGGTCTGCCACTCACTACTGAATTTTTAGACTTGAAGTTAGCCAGGTTCTCTCAATCACTTTATCAAACGCTGCTCGACTGAAAGCACCGCAAGTTAGTGTGGGTATAAATCCACACACCACTCTTCCCAGGGGATAAGTACTTCATCACAGGAGACTTTGAAAACCATGAGAGGAATTTTTGGCACTAGTTAAGGGAGGCTGAAGAGAAAAAAAAAAAAAACAAAAAAACAGCAGGTAGCAAATGCAGTGTAGTTCTTTGCATTTAAAGTGGAGAGCTTTCGCCTTTGACATAAGGCTGGTATCTAGAATATGGGTCACTTTATAATCCACACATATCTATAAATCCCTTTTAACGAACTTGTGTGTAACAGCATTTGCACTGATTTGGAACAAAGAATAAGCATAAGACATAATCTCTTTCCTTTAGATATTACTGAGACCAACAGATACACAGGAAATATTTGAAAATGTTGTGAAATGCAGAACAATGAACTGTTCATTTATTTGTAGATTACTTTTTAGCCTTTTTAGCTCACATGCAGTTTTACCTACAACAGAATACCTACTGTTTAATGTTCATGCATGTAGGAACATTTTTGAACTATTTTCTACTTAATGTGTTAAAAATAGAAAGTTCTTGGTGATTATAATAATAAGAAAAGTGAATAACTTTATTCAGCCACATTTGATAGTTTCCAGCAATATAAAAATGATAATGTGGAAGAATAGAAGTTCAAAAATAATATTCTTCCAGTAGAAAGTGACAGATTAAATACTTTGTATTATAGAATCACTAACAGAAATAACTCAGACATTTTTTAATTTATAACATTATAGGAAAGACTGATAAATAAGTAAATACATTAAATTAGGAACCTAAGGAACTATGTAGATTCTACTTCAATCTTTGTGATTTATTTAATGTGAACTTTGGACTTCAGCTTATCTATAAAACTGGTTAAGAATCATTTCAGTTAAGAACCATTAAGATAATATGTGCAAAACTACTTCACTTGTTTTGCTTTTATTGTAGTAGGTATAGTACTTAGTCCTTAGGAGGAAAAATACACCGAAAGAAACATTGAAAAGCATTTTGTTTTGGCTATGAGTGTATTCTAATTTTAACATTTGATACTTGGCAGATGGAATTGAACCTCCTGTATATTTAAATTTGAGTAGGAAAGTAGAGAATATATATATATATATATATATATATATATATATGAGAATTAGAAAGTCATCCCCAAAAGCTAACTCTTAGTGAAACACATCTCTTGACTTCTAAAATCCTCATTGTGTTATCTATAGTAGAAGAGATGCAGCATGAATTTGTCCAGGCAACTTCCAGCACATTTCCTATGCTGTGTTGAAAAAATTGTGCAAATTTTGCTGATACTTTTGTTAGTGATGTTGGTAAAGTGTGTTTATGTTCAGGAAGGGTTTGTGAAAGATGTGACTCCTGGGCTTATGTTTCACCTTTCTCTTCTGCGTCTCATGACACCAAAACTTTCTGTAAGTGGATCAAAAATGGATAGTCAGAATTTCAACTAAAAGGTCAGAATTCCATATACTCAGTGCTTCTGTCACTGACTTAATTTCTAGTTATCTCCAAAAGCATGTTTGATACCTATAGTTCATAATTTTTCTCTCCTTTCTCATCTTTTACCCATTCATTTTCTCCTATACTTAAAAAATGTAGAATAGTGAACGTAATTTGAATTTGTTTTGCTCTCCAAGAATTTGACAGCAATCAAAACACAGTGCAATTCTAATTAGACTCTTACTTCTTACTCTGGTTAATCCTCAAAATCTCAGTGTCGTGCATTTGAACATTTAACAACTTGTCAGAATATTTTAAGACTTCAAGATTTTCTACTTTTTTCTAAAGAGTCTGTGTCTTCCAGGAGAATACCATGGTGTACAGGAAGGATACAGAAGCAGGGATTTCCTCACAAGGCCTACATCCTAAAATTGGGCATGGTCACTGATAATTGCAAATCACACAGAAACAAGTCACAGGGCTCCTCAGGGTTTCTGGTAACGATGGCATGGGAAGGAGCATGAGTTGAAAATCACACCAGAGGAAAATCCAGAATAGAACTTGTATAGAGGTCAGTGCCTGGCTTTCACTGCCAGTGTTGATGAGTCACAGACACTTAAGAAAAGCTTAACATTTTTCAAAGAAGCATTCCAAAACGTGAAGCCAGAGTAGGGATTCTACTTGTTAACATAGAAGGTGTAATCCTTAGCCTTATCAAAATTCCCATGGGTTGATTAAACCCTGGAGGAAGATAACAACTATCTTTCGTGCCAACCTGGACTTTGTAGAAAACAGGCTCTTTGTCTAAGAGTTTCAACAGACAAACATGAGCGATAAGATTCATATGTATTCTGTGTTTCTGCAATTGCAAATGATGATCTCTGGCTGCACTGGGAGGTAGGACAGGAGAGATTTAAATAACTATATTTAAATATAATTTAGGTTATATTGGATCTTGATAGAAAGTGATTTACTATGAATATTGAAAGGACAAACAAGTAAATCATATAACCAAAATTGTTAGTAAAAAAGATCTTAATTCATTATATGACGATGTAAAGAGTTAATAATTTAAGTTCTTTCTCTTTCCTCAAGTATTCGAGAAAATATGTAACACACACAAAAAATGTGTGGATATAGGATGTACACAGGAGAATATATATCAAAAAAGCTTCCAAAAAATGCTGCTTTATTAGGAGAAAAAGAAAAAGAAGGGAGCAGCTGCAAAACACAACACACAGAACAAGAATTCAGCAGAACCAGAAAATCCACGAAACAGGAGTCCGTGAAAATTCTAGAGTGCTTTTGCAATTCTCAGATATACTTTTTGTTTTAATACTACAGACGAAAGCAGGTTCCAGTTAAACTCATACAGATCTCAAGTATTGGCTAACAGCTAAACTTCAGAAAGATCTCCAGAAATCTCCTCCAGCTCTAATTAGCCTTCCCCTCTGACTTGGAATACAGATTAGGTTCTCAGATAAGATATAAGGATCCCAGTTCAATTTGAATGTCAGATTTTAAAAATGATTTTTAAGAATAAACAAGTACCATAGTTACACTAAAAAATAGTTTATTGCTTATTTCAAATAGAAATTAAATGGATATGCTGTATATTATTTACTAAACCAGATAGCCATACAAAGGTAGACATTTTCTTCTTAATTAATCTTAATTTGTTCTCACTCAATCTTTCTATCTTAGGTTAATCTTGTTTATCACCCTACCCACTGTGAGGAAGTCACTTTTGTCATATATCTATATAAATTGAATTCTATTACTTTTTTTTTAATTCTATTACTAATAATATTTAATGTAATATCTAACATACTGATCATCTTTTGCCTATAATCAACTGAATATAAAAAGTTTCTTCTTCATAAGGTAATAACTTTTGCCAAAAATGTTAAGTTGAGCTTCAGAGATGAAATAGGATACTTCAATTAGTAATTACTGTGAGCACATTTTAATGCACCTTTTATTTAATAAATTCATCATAGGCCAGGTGTTGTGCTAGGTAATAGGAAAAATTGCTATTCTTAAATATCTCACATTGCATTTGGATTAAAGATGAAGAAACAGGTAATTTTTATACTAACTTTAAAAGTGGAATTTTGCATAAAAGGCAACTAACTAAGTGAAGGAATGTTTAGTTGAAGAATGAGGAAGATCTGAGATAATGGTCTTTTAAGATGAGTCAAAATTTATAAACAAAAGGATCTTTAAGTGGAGGGAGTAGGAAGAATAATGACAAAAATGTGTGAAAGTTTTCATGACTTTAAGACGTGAAAGCTCCGTATTTCTAGATCAGTAATACACACGACATCAATAAGTTAGAGTGAATGACAAATGCTGAGAAAAGTTTTAACAAATTTCTAAAGATTTTGGATCTTTATTTTATAAAAGTTGTCATGTGCTCCTATCTTGTGAGGAGGAGTTAATGTTATCAGATAACTCATTTGGTTACAGAAGATAACTCCAGTAGCAATGAAAGAAGGCAGTAATTAGAGGGCAAAAGAGCCAGAGGAAAACACCTTTGTAAGCTAGGACATAAACTAAGTGGGAAAAAATAAGTACATTTGAGAAAAATGATGAATTCAAGAGATATTTAGTTGAATGAATTAATAAAACTTTAGTTCATGAGGAGTTCATGGAAGATAAGGAGATGTTGAGGGAAAGAAAGGGGCCTTACATAATTTCATTGTTTGGGGGGTCTAAGGTAGTATTATTATCTAATGAGGTTAGATAGAAGTCAAGAGAGTGAACAGGAAAATTTAGACAATAGACTCATACAGTTTATAGTAAAACGGGTGAGGCACTTAGTTGCCTTAAGCACAAATTTAACTAATTTAAAATTTGTTGCTGTTTTCTTGCCTCCATTACAAATAACCAGTATAGTATTTCTGACTAATTATTCATAGACTTTATTCCAAACCCATTGACATTTATTTCATGGAAGCTATTTTGTTAAATCGATCTTTGAATTCAACACAATTTATACCAAATTCCAAGAGGATTTTTCATAGAACTTGACAAACTGACTCTAAAATTGATACACAAAATGTAAACCTGACCATAACAAATATGCTATTGAATGCAGTGGGAAGAACTGCAATATCTAATAATAACATGTACAAGAATACCATAGTAATTGTAGCCTTCATGCTTGAATAAATAAAAAAAATCAATGGGGCTAAATAGAGAACCAAGAAACACATTCATACACATAGGAAACATGATTTTTAGTGAGTAGGAATTAGAGATCTGTGGGGAAACAAACTGATGCATAGTTCTCATACATGTAATTATGATTATCCATACAGAAAGCACAATTGCTATCTACCTCGCACAATTTTTAAAAAACCAATATCAGATAGAATGAACACTTAAACATTAGAAACAAGGCTGCAGATCTTTTAGAAAGCCATAAATAAAGCTAAAACTTACAGTAAAATAACAAACATTGAGCTGACAAACTATAATGGATCAATACTGAGTTACATAAAGAAGTCCTACAAATCAATAAGAAACATATTATCAACACCCAATAAAAAGACAAGAAATAAAAAAAATCAGTTAATTCAGGGAAAACAATGGCAAAAATGCTTATTAAAAATACCATAAGACAACATTTGAAAGACTAAAAATAAATGTGCAATAAGAAAAAGGTCATATTAATTAGAATAGGGAAAACTAAAGTGTTCTACAACACCAAGAACAGTGCACACAAGGCCTCTTCAAATCCCACTTGCTGGGGACACCTCAGTACAATCATGTTTTTGAAATGATTTTTGTGATATGTAGAAAAGTTCACGTGCATGACTCTATCATCCAGTAATTCCACTCTAAGGCAGCTACTGTATAGAAACTGTATCGTATGTCAACCAGGAGTTGTGCACAAAAAGGCTCAAAGTGCCAACATAACATTGTATAACATTCAGTATAAAGTCTATAAAACATGTCACTTGCCAGTAAAATAGATTAGATTAGATAAGTCAATGAATTGTATCAAAACAAATGAAATACAGTTACACAAACCATCAAGAATTAATCTTATCACAGCATCCTACAAAGCAATTTTATTACCTTTACAAAGGTAAAATATAATCACAGTTACATGCAGTACAAAACAGATAAATATGCAACATAGCAGTTATCTTGAGAAAGAAAGAATGAGAAAACAGTGGTGCCTCGATTCAGGAACTTAATTCTTTCCATGATTCTAGATGCAAATCAAATTCGATGAGAACAAAATTTCATCATAAAGTCAACAGTGAACCTAACTATTGAATTTGATTCAGTTCTTTTCCTGAGTTTTGGAAAGAATTAAACTCTTGAACTGAGGTACCAGTGTAATTACAAAAAAATCTAGAGACCTTTCTATGTACCAGAAATGTTTATTATTTTTAAAGTGAGTAGGCCATTCTTGAATATTCATTATTGAATTGTTAATATATGTGTCATTTTATAATGCTTCTTTTGTAAATACAATCACTGATGCCTCAATTACTATGTTAGTAATGTTTGGAATAATCATCTTGATAATCCTAAAAGTATTTGTACATTCTCTCCAATAATCATTATCAGAAATTTTAGACACGTACCAGCCCGGCTCTCATTTTGTTGGTGTCTGCTTTACGAAATATTGAGCCTTTTCTACCAATTGCACTAAGTTCTGATCACCTGTGTTTCTCTTAAAATCTTGTGCTATTGATAATGCCCACAATTCAGGCTAATTATTATTGCATAGGCTGAAGGTATTAGTTTGCTTTTTTTGAGATATTAAAGTTTTTCTTTTTCTTTGTAACCTATCATATGTGGCTGGCTGAATAGATTTGTTGGCATGTACCCATAACCAATTGCATTTTGTCCAGCTGTTACTTTTCTTTCATCAAAATACCTTATTTTTCTGTATGCTTAATAACTGCATCAACTATAACTCATGAAATTCCTTTTGTTTCACCTGGTCTTTTTAAAGATATTGGGGCATTTTCATCTGAGAAAATGTTTCAAAACCCTAAAAAAAATTTTACTACAATAGTGTCATGTAGTTTCTTATCACAAATTTAATAAATGTGATTAGGTTGTCAGTATTCTTTCTCCAGCAGAGGCCAATTTAATGACAATGTAACGCATTTTCTCACTACACCTGACTGTAGTTCAATACATACAATTTTTAAGCCAATGGAAGATTTTCCTAGTGAAAAACCTTGTTACCGCTTCCAGCAAATGGTGGAATATTTCTATTTAATGACCTTATTGGAAAACAATCTTGGCTTGACATTAGTGGAGAGCTACTTTAAAGGGGTTTTGAAAAATTAAATTCAGTATTTTCTTATTTAGTTGAGAGGCCATGGTTAGCGTAGAATGTGAAGGGTGAGTCTCTCCCATTTAAATTTTTGCCCACTGACAAAATAGTCTCTGATAATCCCATCTCTCAAGAAAAGCCTTTGTGGAGATTGTACATTTGACACACAGCTTCTGCTGAGTCCTGGAAGTCTCTAGGTTCAATCTGTAGCAAATTCCCCATCCCTCACCATGGTTTTTCTACAAATCATTGCTGAATATGTAATTTGTATACTGTGTTGTTGATAAATATAGAAAATATATTTGTTTATTCTTCATGAAGATCCTATTTGTGATTTAATGAAGATATAAATAAAACAAAATGGATGACAAATTAAATCAGAAAATAGAAGAACATACACACAATCACACACAACCATGTGGTCACTACCACTATAAACACTATCATCATCAACAACCAATAATTCTAAAATAGGATAACAGAAGTGAATAAAGGTAGGAAGATATGGCATTTCCAAAAGTGTAGAACAGTTACTAAATGGTTTATAATAGGTTTATTATAATTAATAGAGTCACTGTATTGACAGTATTACTTGATGCTTTTGAGAAAAATAAAAGATAATATAAGTTGTGTATTGTTATCCGGAAATTTAATTTACAATCAATTTGACATAACCAAAGTTTGTATTTGTGATACTTTTGTTTATATGTATTTATTTTCTTGGCATACTCAAAATAAATGTTATTCATTATGGTTAACAGAGCTCACACAAAACCTGTTCCAATCCTAGTTTTAACACTGTAAAACCCAGAAGCACCACTGTGTGGATTTAGCTTATATTCCTGGTTGAATGTGCTTGTGACTGACTTTGATCAAAACTAAGTAGAGTCAAATCCTCCCCTGTCTAATGGGTTTTAGATGGATCTGTCGCAGAGAAGGGCTAAATCTGCAAAGATACTGACAAAATCTAGGCTCAACAAGAAAAAGAGGCTCATATTATTATCACTTTCAAATTTGTTGCATGAGCTACCAAAAACTAATAAAATACTCATATTATTAAGTCCAATTTAATACAAAGAGAATGGCTTTGAAATTCAAATAGACTTGGTTTCAAGTTATTTCTAGAAATTATAATATCTCCAAGTTGAGGTTACATATTTAAGTTTTGTCTGTGTGTTTTCTAGGCTTTAAAATAAAGGTAATATATTTATGCTTTACCATGTGCATCACATGGAATTAAGCAGGAATCAAGTTGTGTGTCTTCATAAACAGTTTGGTTAAAAAAAGTTACCTGTATAATGAGAAGTGGGTAGTGATGGCTTGAGTCTGGGAACTGCATTTGGTCCCTGACTTCTCTGTCTCGGATTCTTGTCTGGGGCTCTGTTTCCCAGCCACCATGAAATGAACTGCCTTCCCCTACCCTGCCCTTCCGCATGATGTGCCTGCCCAGGAGCTGGCAGATCATGAACTGAAACCTTTGAAACTGTGAGCCAAAGTGAAACTTATATCCTTTAATTGTGAATGTTAGGCATTTTGTTCCACTGGAAAGGTGACCAATGCACCACCATTAAATAGTGTGACTTAAAACTACACTATTTATTTAGTTATCTCACCCATTTGCAATTTGAGCAATCACTGCTCATTTTTTTCCCAAATTAGATTACTTGACTGGAGTTTAAGGACCTATTTTTAAGAAAAATAGCTTACATTGATGAAAGACTTTGGCACAGGTTGTTGATAGAAAGCTCATCCAGGACCTGTTGTTGACTTTGGCTTAACTAAATATGGACATCTTCCTGGGGTTTCTTGAACTTTTTATAGCATGATCACTGGGTTCCAAGAGCTGGTATTTCAAGATGTAACAAGTGAAAACTGTTAGTCTTCTATTACCTGTCCCCAGAAGGACATCACAACTATACCACTCTGTCGCAGAGACATCTAGATTCAAGAGGAGAGAGCATAGACCACCACTGTCCTCGGTCTACTATCATATAGAGATTTTGAGATGCCACTCTTAATTATATGTGTCCTGAGACAGCTCAGCTACTCAATCCTTCACCTTACTGTGATTTTTCTTGCCTGTCCCGTAACCACTGTCTGGTAAGACTTTAAAACCCAAACTTTTTCAGCAGTCACCAGTTTATTATGAGTTATGAATAAGTAATGAGTTGTTATGGATTACAAAGTGGTGGTCAACTTAGCACCAGCTGAATTAATTCAGTTGGTGTTTAGTAAAGATACTCCACCTGAAGAAAGTTGCCAGCATAAATAGAAACATGAAGAAGAGCCAGGCGTTGTGGGTTCTTTCAAGAGTTGCTGTTTTGAGCCGACAGTTCTCCTGGAAGTGCTTGTCATGCTGGCTTCCCCAATATGGATTTGGCCATTATCGTCGGAGGAGCTTGGCACCTCATCAATGAGAGTGGATGTGGTTCATGTTGTGGGAGCCTTGCCCCTCACATTGTGCATTGCTTCCTGTCTCCAGAGGGGAAGCTGTGTGCTGGAGAAGCTTGTCACGTGGGTTTCCTGACCTGTGCTCGACAGTTCTCATTGTTGGAGGAGCATGGGACCTTGTTACCGCTGGGAATGGCTGTGGTACTCTTCAGGGCAGCCCACTTCTTCCTTTGAGCGTGACTTCTTGGCTCCCATGTAGAACCCTCAATCTACTGCACAGCTCCTTCACCCCTCTGGCATAGACTTTCTAGTTCCACCGCTGATCTTTGGCCTTCCCGGCAGAGAACCATAAAATAGTCTGGTGTTGAGTCTTCATTGTGGGCTCTTAGATTCCTAGTTGGAACTGTGGGAGGCATTGTCATGTGTTTTGGGTCTCTAGTGGGGCTCATGCATGACATTGCTGTGGGATCCAGGCCCTCGGCTAAATATCCTGGGTCTTAGTGTTGTGGATAGATTTTCCTGCACTTTCTTGTGTTTAATTTTGGGTGACTATCATAAAACAGTATTGTAAACTCTGTGTCCTGTATGCAGTTGTTCTCTCTGTAACCCCTGACTACAACAGTAAAGTTATGTGGATATTGTCATGAACTACATTTACTTATTGTTTAAATAAGAAGCAAAGAATTTTATTCTTCAATATATATCTATATATATATATATATATTTACACAAACACTATTTTAAATGAATATTGAACAAATAATAATTTAAATAAATATTACTCAATGTAAAAATAGCTCTGTTAAAGAAATATTATTGAACATCTAGTAGGCCTTCCTGTAGATGCCAGCTATATTGCAATGAAACAAATCATTGCCATATTATAGCTTCTTTCTCATGGGAAGATTCAATAATCTATCTTAAAATTTTTTAAAAATATTTTATATAAATATTTAAAGAAAATTAAGCATCTGATACTTTAAAAAACTTGGACAAGTAAAATGTTTCCTCATCATTTCAAAATCAACTCCATGTTAATATTTCCAAATTAATTAATGAAATTTTCTTTCATGCCTAGAGGAAGGTGATTTTCTTTAGCCTCATGAATGGAGTTAGAATGTGAATTCAAATCAAAAACTATTTATTGATTAAATGGATTGCAGTCAGGACCTCATTGCACAAAATCATACTAATGAATGCATTAGTAATCATAAAAATAGTATATATTATGAAAAGCTACTAATATAAAATTATAAATGAGTAAGATGCAAATGAGAAGATGAGCAGTCTTAAGGATTCAGAAATTATATAAAATTATACATTAATATAATTATTAATAAAATTTCACTAAAATAATTGTAATTTACCCTAAGCAATTCATCAGGCAGTCAACATTTTCTTTTCCTTCAGACCATATTATTAACAATGCTATATTATCAAAATATAGTATAGTGCACGGAAGAGTATACAAAGCATTTTTTAATTCATGGAATGTATAATAAACCAAACTGTAAATAAAATGCTTCCTATTAAAAGGCCATGTATCTTCTCCAGTTTTTTTAATCCAAAATAATCCTTATTTTTAGCATATGCACTCTATGTACAGTGCATATGAGTACTTCAAATTTTCTCACAGTATTGATGCAGTTTGTGATTAATTTCTTTGTTATTGTAATAATGAACAATTCAGTGGCAGTAAATACATCCACAATGCTGTATCCCATCAGTAATATCAATTTCAATAACCTCTTCACTATTCTCAACATAATTATAAGATGTTTTTATTTTCCTCAACTAGTAAAATACTGTTTTGTTAAAATAATGAAATGTATAATTATTTTATTTTAAAACTTGAAACACCTGCATGTTGTTATCCAACATTGTCTCTTATGATCTCTAGAACACAGTGTAGCATTATAAGTGAAAACAAATTTGTAAACACAAACACATAGTGTGATGACACAAAGTTCATGTGATTATGAACTATGTTATTAGCACTATTATGATCCCATTCAGAATTAGCAAAATGTAAAATCTTACAGTAAACTTCCAAAGTGTATAATACTGTCCCTCACATACTAAGAAAATGAATGTGACTTTTAAAGTGTTTCTATGAAATTATAGATGGTGATACTATAAGGCAATTTTTGACTCTTATGCACTAATATCATGTAATACATGAGAGTGATTCTGGGAAGTTGACAAGAAAAGCACTGATTCATATATGGTTGTGACCCTTCTTGAACTATTTTTCTAATAGCATAAGAAAATTTAATTTCTGGCACCAGATGTAGTTAAGTATTTTTCTTTTGGTATCCTAGGTTTTGATAAGACATGACAAGCTAAATACGCTAGAGGGTAATATGTTACAGATCAATCATTATGTCAAATGAAATATTTGGGAGGGAAGTAGTCAAAATAAGGATTATCTCAAGAGTGTGAGACACAAGTGTCTACTCCATCCCCATTGACATCTGACAATACTGAGAAGGCATATCAGGAAAAAAATAGATTGATATGATAAGAGAGATGATTATTTTAGAATTAACTGGCCTCAGGAATGCAACCAAGCTAAATTTGTTCTCATAAATGATTATCTTTCCAACTGAACTGTAAGCTCCCTGAAAGTAAAGGTAAAGTAGGAACAAACATGGACTCTATGTATAGTGCAATATTCCTATAGATATGAGTACTTCAGTTGTTTCTCACAGTATTTGTGTAGTTGTGATCAATTTCTGTTATTTTGGCAGTTAACAATTCAGTGGCATTTTTCAACACATATTCTGTACCAGTTAAATACTAACTTCTTCTTCCCTTTTACAATCACCTCCCTTCTTTCAGTCTCTGGTAACTACTATTCTGCTTCCTATCTCTATGAATTTGCCTATTCTAGGTAACTGAGACCCATGGAATCATATTATATTTATCATATTGTGGCTTATTTTGGTAAGCATGTTTTCAAAGTTTATCTACATTATAGTATGTATCAAAATTATATTATTAGAACAGCATCAGTAAGATAGTGGGTAAGGTAATCAATACCTTCATCCACCATTACCCCCACCAAAAAAAAAAAAAAAAAAAACTTAAACAATATTCTGTGAATGAAATTAGCCCTGAGTGAACTCAGAAGTCCAGTTAAGAAGCTACACAGTAAATCAAAGAATGAGGGGGGGAATAATAGCATACAAAGGATCACAGAAAGAGTTGAACTTTGCCACCATCATCCCATCTTCCAGATTAGGACAGCTCAACAATGAGAGGGTACTCTTCAGCTCATGCATTTATTTCCTTCATGAGGAAAAAGATACTATGGCAAGTGACCAGTTTCTCTATCTCTAGCATCTTGGAGTATTTTTGAAGGACCTGCGTTGTATGCCTCACACAACTAGTTAGACAGATCAGCATAGCTGAGATGTCTGGAGATAGCTGGAAACACAGCAAAAGTGTGTTATCAGTATTAGACACGCAGGAGGTACCACTACAATCTTTAAGGGCCTGCAATGAGGAGAACTTCAACAGCAAAAGTTACTCATAAGCACTTAAAGCTGTTATGGAACCAAATAAAAGAAGATGCTGCTATGTTACACTGAGTCACAATCTCCACCTCTCCTTCTCTCCTTCAGTCTTCTGCTACAGTTGGCAAACACAGACCCCAAAGCCATGATCACAGCAAGCAATCCTATGCTATAAAACCTGGTGGCCATGTGTATCCATGTGTCACACAGCACTGGCATCACAGCAAGCAAGCCTACACAATGTTCTTTGGAGCCCCAGCTACTCTTACCATAGCCATACCCCAGACCCCGCTGCACATGCACTCTGCAAGCACATGTGCCTTTCACAGCTGGTGCCACCCGCTGTCTCAGTGAACAGATCCACATCCCAGACATTTGTGCTGTTGGTTTTTTGACTGCCCGTGCTCTACATCCCAGTTTTATGGCCTTTCTGTGCAAACCTCTGCCTTACACACCAGCACTACTGCCACCACACCATGCTTGAGTGCTGAATCCCAAGCAAGGATGAATCCTCTGGCCCTGATTTACCTTTGTGGAGAAAAAGAAAACTCTGATGTCAATGCAAACTTGGAAAGAATGAGTAAAAGTGCCACATAAATGATTAAAATTAGATCATTATTAAAGTGAATTAAGCCGGGTGTGGTGGCACACGCCTTTAATCCCAGCACTCAGGAGGCTGAGGTGGGAGGAGCATTGTGAGTTTGAGGACGACTTGGGCTACAACTCAAATGCAAGGCCAGCGTGAGCTACACAGTGTGACCCTGCCTCAAAAAACTAGGGCCAGGAGTTTGGCTCAGTAGCTTAAGCACCTTCCTGGTAAGTGCAAAGTTGTGAGTTCAATCCCTGGTTCCACAAAAATAAAAATGAAAAATAATAAAAATATAGTGAATTAGAAGTTTCTTTCAACTGGAGGATATGACTTGTAGAGTCAAACTGCCAGCTATTTTATGTAAATCTTGAGGAAACCACAAAGAAAATAAGTGATAATAGATTTGCAAAATATAAAGAGTCAAAACAAACACTAAAAAAATAAGTAGCAAAGAAAAATAATGAGAAGAAAAGTGAAGAGAAAAATTGTGATATAGAAAATAATAAACAAATTGCCAATGGTAAATACTAGTTGATCAATAATTTTTGTAAAAGTAAATACATTAGACTTGACAATCAAAAGGCATAGAAGAACTAAATTAACAAAAAGAAAATAGAATTTTGCCATCCACAGGTGACTTACTTTAAATGTACACAGTTTGAAAGTCATGAGACAAACGATATTTCATCCAAAGATAACTAAAAGAAAGCAGGCTTCATTATACTTAAATCAGACAAAATAGATTCTAAATCTAAAGCTGTTCTCTATATACAAAGAAAATAATTATATAATGACAAAAGAATTACTATAACAGAAATATGTAACAATTATAAAAACATTGTATATCCAACATCAGGTCACATAAATATTTAACACGAATACTGACTGTTCATATCCCTCAAAGATTCATATACTGAAAGGTTTGTCCTCAGTTTGGAAATTATACTGTAGAAGCTTTAAGATGTGGAGCCTAGCAATCCATTCGCAGATTAGTTCAAACACACCTTCAGAAAGGACTATGGGGCCCCAGTACTTCCTGACTTCCTGTTTTAAAATATGATTACTTCACTTCTTGCCACAATGGTTTGATCACTGTGATGCTATTGACCATCCACCCTGAGTTCCTTATCAGAACCAAAATAATTCTGCGATCTCGCCCTTAAATTTTCAGAACTGTGACCTAAATAAATTCCTTTTTTAAATGAAATTGGTCTACTCTAGGTATTTCATCATAGTAATGACAAAGAGGAGATTTCAGTATCCTACCTAATGTACTGAATAAAACATCTAAATAGAATATCAATAACATTTATTTGAGCTCTTATTAGTACTGACTTTAACAATTTACAGAACAAATGGACTTAAAGCTTTTTATGGAATTTTCCATCAAAGAGCAGAATACATATTCTTCTCAATAAAGCAAGGAATGTTTTTTTTCGTATATATCAAAAGACAACTCGACAAATTTAAAATCAAAATTGTTCCACATATCTTTTCTGACTAAAATTGAATGAAACTAGAAACCATGGAAACTGGAAAGTGCACAACAATATGGTAACTAAACACAGTTGAACAACAGTGGAGTCAAAGAAGAAACCAAATGGGGATTTCAAAGAATCTCAAGATAAAAAAGAAACGGAAGTACAGTTTACTAAAACCTGTGGGATGCTCCCAAAGCATAACAGGGATCCCTATAATGATAAATGTCTGTACTACTAATAAAGACCTTACATAAACAATGTAATTTTTATACATCAAGGGCCAATAGTAATAACATACTAAACCCAATGTTATCAAATGGAAATAAATAATAAAAATTACAGCAGAAATAAAGAACTTGAAAAATAGAGAAAATCAGCATTATTAGTTGATATTTTTAGAAGACAAATAATTGTCAAACATTAGATATACTAAGAAGAAAATGGAGAAGATTCAAATAGGTAAAGGTGGAAATGAAAAAAAGAGACATTGCTATATACGTTTGAGAAATAAAAGTGAACAAAGGGCTATTACAGATAGTTATATGCAATAATTTAGATAATCTAGAAGAAATGGATAAATTCCTATAAATACACAGACTAGCAAAACTAAGTCAAGAAAAATGAAGTCTGAACAGATTCATAAAAAATAAGGGATGTGAAGGAGTAATAAAAATTTTCCCAATAAACAAAAGTCTAGATCTTAATGAGTTTTTAACAAATTCTACCAAACCTTAGATGATAAATAGTCAACTTTTACAAACCCTTACCAATGAATTAATAAATAGAAAATACATGTTTTGAAGCCAAAATCACCCTGAGCCAAAATAAAAAACTACAAGAAATATCTATAATAAAATATATGGAACAATACTCAATAAAATGGTTACTAACTGAATTCAGCAGCACATTAAATGGATCATACACTATAGGTCACAGATGATTCAAAATACACAAATCAGGGGCTGAAGATTTAGCTCAGTGGCAAAGTGTCTGCCTGACAAGTGCAAGGCCTGAGTTTGGTCCCCAGTACCAAAAATAAAATAAAATAAAATAAAATAAAATAAAATAAAATAAAATAAAATAAAATAAAAATTAATTAAAAACCAAAATACACAAATCAATCAAGCAACCCAAATCAATAAAGTGAAAGAAAACTGATTGTATCAATAGGTACAGAAATATCATTTATCAAAGTTCCAACATTCATTTATGCTTAAAACTCTCAGCAAAGTATGTATAAGAGGAATTTACTTGGACATAAGAAAAGCCATATATAAAAAGCCTTTAGATGATTTCATAATCAATGGGGGAAAAGCAAATCTTGCCCTCTCAGACTTTTCTGACAAATTAGCTAACCTGACTCTTGAACAAATAAAGAAGCTCAACAAACATATCAAGGAAAGGAAACAAATCAGTAATCAAAAATCTTTCAAAAAAGTAAAATCTTGGACCAGATGTCTTCATAGTTAAATTCAAGCAAATATTTTTAAAAGATATCAAAGAACACTGCGATATCAAATTCTTTGTTATATTTTCAAAAGTGGCATTTTAGGTTAAATTCCTTGTAAATAAATAAAATTTATTCATTTTTATGATTTATGAAGATATTAACATAAAATTTAGGTTGCCTCAGAAGCAATTGAGAAATGTATTTCCGTTATTATAAACTAGTCAAAAGCTGTACACCTTTGTCTCGGACATGCTATATCAGAAGTTATTGAATTGAGACAATGGTAAAAGACTGAAATTCAAGACATAGATGGGAAAATCACAGAAGCTTGAGTTTGATGTATAGAACTGTCATTGTTGATGGCTTGAGAATAATGAAGCAGTGAGATCGGATTGTTGAGTGAGTTAGAATGTTAAGCTAGGAACTGAGTGCCAGATAGAATAGTCATTTATCATACAGATATATGGTTATAAGATGTTGGCCTAAATTCTGTGATGCCATCTCATGATAAACCTGAATATATTTCAATTTGGATCTATTACATAAATACAGTTGCGTTTCACTTGTGTCTAAAGTGTTCATGCTTTACTGAGGTTCTGATTCACTTTTCTCCACCTTGCTAATGAAGAGATATTGGGTCTCTGTCCAAGATCACTCATTTGATCCATACCAAAAAACAAAACAAAACAAAAATCCTGAAGTTTGATTAGCCTCATTATTTTCTGTAGAACTATGATCACTCATCCAACCTATATTTCTTCCTTTTTTGTCAGAGATTGTAAATGCTATTGTTTGGACTTCAAATGTTCTCAAAAGGCTAAAGCGCTGGAGGTTTGGCCTCCTATCCATCACACTGTAGAGAGACAGTAAGACTTTTAAGAGCTGGGCCCTGTTTGGAAATCTTCTAGTCATGTGGGGACACCGGGGAACCAGATTATCAGGTCCCTGGCATGTTCCTTCTTCTCTCTGCTTCTTGAGCACAAGTAGAACAGTTTATTCCACCAAGCACTTTCCTTCAAGATATAATGATTTGCCATAGCCAAAACAAGGAGGACAATTAATCATGAGAAACCTTAACAAATGTGAACACACAGAAACATTTCCTCTTTATGAGTTTGTTATCTCAGATTGTTTGTTACAGTAAAGAAAAGGTGACTAATACCTTTCCCAAATCATTTGATGAACCAAAGTCATAGTAGGTGAATGACACAGTGAATAAGTTGGCTTTTCTTGGCAATAATAACTGTTCAGTGAACTTTTCCTTGTGCTTTCAACATTCATAGCCTGCCACCATTTAAGATTACAAAAGATAGAATGTGTCATTACCCAATTTCTGATTTCTGGTAGGCGTTCTAAGTCAGGAAAGCTATCCATATTATCCTCCCTCATCTGTGACCATTCAGTGGTCTCCTACATTTTGGAAGAGTCAGTTTTAGTCATTGTTCATCCTTTTCAGTTGCCAAGTGCATTTACACAAAGGAAATGTATTGTTTAAGGTACTCATCTGTGCTGTTTTTATTCAATATGGCAAAGTGCCATGCTGATTCAGAGCCAATTCAGTAGCCAATTTCAGAAAATCACTGGAACATATTCAAATCCTCTAACCTTTCAATTCTCTCCATCTTAATAAGTAATTTTGTACACCTCCACAATTTTATGTTCTTCAGACAACTACATTATGCTTCTATCCTTAGTTTTTCCTTTATCAAAGAATGATTTAGACTATGTAAAATGCTAGATTTCTTTGAATCCTATGCCATGATGACTCTTCCTCTTTGAAATCTCATGGTTTACTTTATAAACTGAAGGAAAGTCAGTGGGGGTATCAGCAGTTACTGCAACTAAACTGTTATTATTTTAGGATTTCCTCCCAGATATTATGAACAAACAAACAGACAAACAAAAAAGGCCTACAATTTAGTTTTCAGATATTTGGTAAGAAATAAATGACCCAGGAATTCTAAGATCCTAGTGAATAAACATTAAGATACTTCGAGATGGCAGTGCTGCTCTAGTAAATTTGTACCAAGTTTTCACCATGAAAAGTATCTTCACCATGCCCAATGAAGAAACTAAAGTCTCCTGAGGGAAAAGTAGTATGGTCTGAACTTCTTTTTTAATATGGTTAATAAACAATGTATGCTTGTATATGGTATCAAGTTTACTAATTTTGAAGTGCTCTCTTGGTATGAAAATAAGTGTTATGATTATTCAGAAAGAAAATATAATGGCGTATTGCTTAGATAATAATTTGGGGAGAAATAAAAATGCCAATTTTAAGGGGAAGACTAAAATTTCAATTACATCATCACCAACAAAGAATAGAAATTTTGGTGAAGAAATTTTTGTTCTACCCTCTCAAGTTCAGATCCTAAACCCTGGAAGTTAAACTGACAATAGAAAGATTATCAGAAAGGAAATCTATCTATCATCTATCTCTATCTATCTATCTATCTATCTATCTATCTATCTATCTGTCTGTCTGTCTATTGGTCTATAGATACAGATACATATATTTACAAAAGAAATAGCACATTAAATGATTAAAGTGTGAAGTCTATATTCCAAATTTACTAGAGAAAGAGAAAGAAGGAGAAAGACTCCATAAGATGAATAAACATGTTTCTTTAGCAAAGACAAGTAGAGCTTTCAAGAGAAAAAGCAGATGAGAAAATTTGTGATAATGTTTGTTTATGCACGTGCTAGCTGCAGAAATTTATGGTAGGTTAACTCTTAGTATTCTTTCAGAGAGGAAAGTTATACTCTCAAGGGAATTTATGGCAGCCTCATTACCTCCAAGTTTCTGTCTTAGTCAGATGAAGGAAGCTTCTTTCTGCATCTGTCCAATCTCAAATGTCTTCGACTGCAAACAATCTTCATAACAACTGAAGAATGCTGAGTGGGTTCCTGCATGTCCTCCATTTTGAGAAGCCTTGAGAAGTTTTAAAAATGCAAAGCTGAGTTGGTTGCTGGAGTGAGAAGATTCACATATGAAGCTGCTAACTAGGTCTGCAAAGGGAGGTAAGAACAAAGATTAGAACAAGAATGAATATGAAAAAATGAACTCTAAGCATAATGCCATTATCCCAGAGAACCAGTCTCTGCATCCTGGGTATAGGTCAGTCTAATAACAAGTGCCTAATTTACTTATGGATAATATTAACCTTTTATTTTTAAATAAAGTATGGATAATATTAAACTTTTATTTTTAAAGAAATAATCAGAATTTGCCCAGTTTGAGCTATGTAAAAATAGCACTCTTTGCCAATGGCTGCACAAGGTTCTCCTCTATGAGCAGTCAGTGTTTGCAGGATGGGACAGTTCTGGAGTACAATAGAGGCTAAATTAATTTCCCTACAGAATGTTTCCAGAGACTGCATCCTGTTATGGAAATATTTAGGATTTTTTTCTAAATCACAAATTCTAAAATTTGGCAAAAGAGTCCCTGTTAGGAATAAAATTTGCAGCCACAATACATGAATGTTTTCTTTGATGTATCAAATGCATAGTTTTATTTTATATAAAGTGGAGTCCATATTTGTGATTTGTTAACATTTAATATAGACTGTCTAGTGAGGGCAGGCCAATTATCCTAGCCTATATGTCATTTTACAACTAGGTGGGAAGTATTTATTATATTTTGTTGCCATATAAACTTCTGAGATCACTATTATTCTTGAAAACTGAAGGTGAAGCTATAAGATGGATCTGCAATTGAAGAGACTACAGTTTAGAAGAACAAATAAGCAGAAAAGAACAAATCTAGCCACAATGAACCTATGACTCACCACGTTGTTTGCTCTCTTTTATAATCTCTGCCATCAGTCATATTGGCTGGGCTACAACAGCAAAACAAATTATGAGATATCTGATACAGACATCTTAGAGTCTGATCACGGTAGTTATGAACATTGGCTTTTATTATCTGACCAATTCCATCCAGAATTTCAGTGTACACTTGTTATGTTTGCTATTAGGTGGCCTAAACAGAGAAACAACTAAGCAGTTGTAGGTATTGCTAACATGACCCACAAACTAAGAGTTTTTTTTTTTTTTTTTTTTTTTTTTTAGACTGAATCTTGCTATGTAGTTCTGGCTAGTTCTGAACTTACTATGTAGCCCAGGCTGGCTTTAAACTCATGGCAAACCTTTTGGTGACAAGGCAAATTCTTCTGTTTATAAAAGACAGTTTTGGACACATTCATAACATCTATGTATGGCTTAAAGGTGCTTTATCTATGAAATCAAGCCTTGAATTTTGAACATAGCATTGCTTTTGTATCTTAATTAAAAAGTGTCATGTGGTATATTTGTTTTTAATGCAAAAGGAAATATTTACATTTCATAACTTTACCTACTCAGTGGATGAACCGTGATTGTCTATGGAGTCTTGTCAGTTCCAAATCAGTCTACCAGGAGGAAAGGTGGAATGACTTTTATTAAACTGCTAGAGAATGTTATACTCCCTTGTTTATCCATTGTCCAGTCTTGGCCCACCAGCTATTTGCATTAACAGAGACAAGAAATAGCTTAAATTTTTGTCTGTTATATCCAGTTGACATAACCAGCAATCAGTCTGATTAGTGAAATTTTCCAGGGCAAGACTGATGGAGGTAGACGTTGTGTTAGAATTACCAAAACGTCACAATGACTACTTGAAGTAAAACTTAACTGGAGAAACAGCCTATGTAAAGAATGCAAGCTAATGCGAGCTATCTTCTATTTATTGAAAGCAAGCAATCATCAATGAATATAATGGGTGGGGTCATTTAAAGCAAAAAAAATGTTTTGAGCTTTTCAGTTTTTAAAGAATTAATTAAGTGGAATCAGGTATGAAAAAACTTTCAAGGAAAAATAGTCATGGCCATAGTTCTTTATCAACTCTTGAAAAAATAGTTCATATCATGGTGTCATCGCTTTTGGGAACTTGTGAGTAGATTGTGAAAATTCTCAATTTTTATTCACTTACAAAGATAACTTTATAATTGTCTTAGGTATGACTATGTAGGTCTACCTTAAGATGGATCTTGTGAATCTAGGAGGAATTTCCTTTTATGGTATGCAGGTAGTTAGCAATATTCTATAAGGTTTATTTAAGCCAGTATATATGCTCTCTTCTAAAAGTGTTGATGTACCTCTTGTTCAAAAGCAATGGCAGGACTTGTTGGTTGACTTGTTGGAAGGGCATGACTTTTAAAAATTCATCTATAATATGCTCCACTCTGAGTTTATTAGTTCTTGGATATACCCAGTCATAGTACTGAACCTTTCACTGTGTCCATAATACTCACTTAATTCAACAATAAAAGATTTAAAGACATCAATAACTATAGAATAACAAAAAATTTCAAACAGCATTAATCTACATGTCCTGTTTGGAGTATTCTACATTTTTATAAAGGAAGAGGGCAGTGCTTCTGGCAATTAAAGTCCAATTTCCTGACAGACTTTCTTTGTAGAATTATTCTAATGTCTAAATTTTTATTTTTCATTTTCCCAGAGAATTGATGAAGGTAGAAAGTAAGTAACATAATGACTAGCTCATAGTTTTTATGAGCAAGTGATTTAATTCTGCTGTAAAGGAAGACCTTTGGTCCAATTAACTACATAAAGAAATGACAAAAAGACACACACCCTCAGTTACTAGTTTCCTTACCATTGTTGTGGCATTAACACTTCCATTTGGATAATATTTAATACACCCACTAACCGAGAAAACAATAACCAAGAAATGAGAATAGCCTACAACCAAGAAGTAAAACTATGAGCTCCATTGAAAGTGTAGTAAAGGGTATGTGAATCTCAGAGAATTTTCTGGGGTCAGCATATCATCACCAGAAATTTGGTAAGACTTACAAGTAGTATACTGAGAAATAATTTGGTCAGAAATTTTATAGATTCCATAGCAAAACTATTTTTAATTTGGCTCCTTCATTGCACTATCATTGCACATACGTCCCGTTTAATGGAATATGCATACAACCAAAAATGACTAAGAGATGGGGCCCCTGGAAAGTCCATTTAGTTCAATATCCTGAGAATTGCCTGGCAATATGTTTTGTACAGTTCTAAGGCATCTATGTGATATACTGATATCAGTCAGAAATGAAGGTAGGATTTTTAGCTAGGCAGGGAAAATACAATGGTTCCATATTTGGCAGCATTGTCCGACTTACTATTACTCAGAGTTATAGTGCCATTCTATTTGGAGAGGGACAAAATAAGAGTACTGTCTCTCATGAGAGATGAGTCACCAGTAACAGCATAGCAATTATATGCCAATTGATATAAAGGAGAACTAGAAGAATTCATAAGACTTCTACATTGTGCCAACATAGCAAACTCCAAAGTTTATCTGGAGTCTGTAAATAATGGCACTTCTCCTTCTGCCAGTGTGTAGACTGTATAAGAGCCTGATGTGAAGGTATTGGCTCTGTTAATTAGGGTAGCAGCTGTGGCTATTACATAAGGATGGGGCATGCCTGATGATATAGAGTCTAAATTATTTGAGAAATATTCTACAGAACACAATTGAGAGGCAAACAGTTGTTCTAGAATACTGGCTAATTTCTTAACAACATAGGTAAAAGCGTTGGCCAAAATTGGGTAAATTGTGAGCTGGCAGTGTCATTCATGGTAACTTTAATGCTTCAGAAATAGACAGTGTCGAACAGGGTCGAAAGTTTCTGAGTCTGTATCTGAAACAGTATAAAGGCTTGGCTAGGGCTACTGGCAGCAATAATCAGCTGCTTCTAAAACTTTTTGTGATTGCTTTTTGTTTCTTGGAAGAAAAATGAACACAATCAACTCAAAGCTTTTTGGGGGAAGTTTTCAGTGCCCTGAGATATTTCATGGCCTAAGTAGGTAATAAGTGCTGGTACTTACTGAAATACACATTCGAAGGTCTTATGACCTTGCTCAGTCAGTACATTTAGAAGGATGAGGGACACTTTAAGATCATTCTATTCAGTTTGTTCCAAATTAAGAGGTCACAAGCATATTAGACAAGAATGGAACCTTAGTAAGAGTCACAGAACGGCTCTGAAGACTTAGGAAGTATTGATAGGGACTTACCATACTTTGATGTGTGTATTTATTAATTGCCCTCTCTTAAATAAAAAAAGCAGAAAGAAATTGTGACTGGGTGCAATGATACTGAAATGTAAGTTGAGCAAAAGTCAACTATGATAAACCAGGCTGCAGCATCAGACTGAATCTGGACTAGGAACCATGAGATGGCAAGAGGTCACCAAGGAATCTATGGCTTTTCAATATTACACAAATCCATAGACATGATTTCTGTTTCAACTGAATTTTCCAGGGTTAGAAGATAAAGATTGACACTCTTTACTGCAAAATGGAGTCTATTATAGGTTCAATTCCTCATTCCTCATCCTGAACAAGAGTCATTGGGATACCAGTGGGATAAATTTGTTCTTTTTTTCAGGTAATGACATGGGTTCTATGCTTAGTAATAGTGTAACCTTGTTGGCACGTGAGACCTGAAGACAAATTGAAGCACCTTTTCACATTATACTCTCATCAAGGAAATTTGACTCAAAATGATTCTTGATTAGGGACAGAAGGAAGGTTGAGGTTTCATTTGAGGTCAAAAAGGTAAAGATGCCCTTTTCATTACTTTGTATGACTGCACTGGATTTTACATAATGTGTCTCTTACCAGAAATGTTTCATGCTGAGACACAATCTGAAAGTTTAGTGAGTGTTATGAGAATTTATAGTTATTGGGATACTCTCAGATATGTGCAGCAAAATAGCCTGCCAGAGACTTCAGCAGCTTGAATGAAATTAAAGGGAATAGGTAAATATAAAGCCTTTGAAAAGATGGGAGAGAAAGTCAATCATAAAATCAATTTCTAATCCTGTATTTTAATTTTAAAGATAGTTTCTAGGGTGAAACTATGAACTAGGTAGTTCATCAAGAATTGGGAAAACTGCCCTGCAGAAGGAGAAAAATTAACATCTGGGGAAGCTGAAGTTTAAAGTAATGGCTTTTCAAATTTTCCTTCTTCCTAAGTTCAGGGCAGTATTTTTTCAATGTCTATATTTTTGTGGAATCTGCAAGGGTCTTGAGAGGAGGAGGGAGTCTTTGAGACTGGTAAAAAAGATACATAGTATTTGAATTACTCTAGATCACATTTTTGTTTGGACAAAGACTTACTTTATTAAGTGAGGTTTGCTTCTTTTAGTTCTTTTTTTTTGCCTGAGGTTTTTTACAAGTCACTTTCTTTTTCTTTTAATTTTGATTAATTTTATTGTTACATTTTAGATATTCATAATTGTTGGGGACCACAAATTCACAATGGTTAGTTTTACATACTTTCCCAGGGGATAAAGCAGTTGTGGTATTACTATCACCCTTTTGAGATTTTCCATTTTTTCAGTGGGGTGGGCCATCGCCTCCCACCTACTAAGACTAAGACTAAGAATAAAACCACTGAGGCTAAGACTTAAAACTACTATGACTAAAAATACTCCAAGGCAAGATCCTTCTCAGCATGAGTACTGCCAACCTCTGAGTCATCTGATAATTTCCTCCTCCATCAATCAATACTGAAGTTCTTTCTGCATCATGACTTTTTTTTTCCTCATGAACAACTGGTTATCCTGATCACACTCTACCACTATTTTGTCTCTTGTTTTTTTCTCTGCTTTCTTTCTTTCCTTTTCTTTTCTTTCTTTCTTTCTCTTTCTTTCTTTCTTTCTTTCTTTCTTTCTTTCTTTCTTTCTTTCTCTCTCTCTCTCCTTCCTTCCTTCCTTCCTTCCTTCCTTCCTTCCTTCCTTCCTTCCTTCCATCACGCACTGTAATACCTGACAGGAGACGGGAGCTCACTACAGGGGTCTCTGATAACTGGCACCCAACCCGGCCTGAACCCATAGCATTTTCACCTGCCTGGTGGATTTACCAGGAATGTTTCAATGGCATTTGAATCTCACAGGATGATTCTGGAAACATCTGGTGTGGAGCTAAGATTAATGCTTTCAATGCAAGTAAGAATTTCACTGAGATTAAAAGAGGTAGTCTCATTAACATTTCTTTCTTTAAAATCTCTTTAACATCCCCTCTTTAAAACCTCTTTCTTTGAAATCTCTTTTAAAAAGGGCAAAGCACCCAGTGCCAGTTAGAAGTATCACTAAAACACTACAGGAAACAATTAAGTATAACCCTTGGTTCCCACACGTGGGAAATTTGTATATTTAAATTTGGGTCAGGGTGAAAAGCAAAAGAAAAAAGGTTAATGAGAGCTCATGGTAAAGGAGAAAGTGTTTCTCATGAGACCTTCTCAGCTTGGAGCTTAGTAAAATCTGTTTTAGATTCATTATGTATTATACTCCCAAAGTTTCTATTTTTGAATAAGACAAGGTAAAAAAAAAATAAAGAAAAACAAAAACTGCCTGCTGTGTCTGAAGAAGAGACTCAGAGCAGGATGAGAAATTTAAAGAAACTCCTCAGTCTGCAACTCCAGAGTATTAAAAAATAAGACACTATCAACCTTGTATGTCTAAATACCAACAGGCTGTTAAGAAGACAGTTACCCAAGGTGGTTCCCAATGATGGTTCAACAAATATGGTATAATAATGAGACTTGTGGAGAGACACTGCTTGGACCACACCTCCAGATTTTTTAGAAACTGATGAAATTTATCCAAGATGGCAATGCAGTCATCTTCAGGGGGTGGTGGCAACAGAGGCAGAGATGATGGTACAGGACCTCTGCCAGAGGGAATAAGGTGGCTGCAGTGGGACAGTGACAGCCTTGTAACAGAAAAGCTGCTTTTCCTTACTTAGTTCTCCCAGCTGGGTGGGGCATGGTGACACATGCCTGTAGTTCTAACTATGAGAGGAACAGTTAGATACAGGAATTTTTCATACTGGGAGTTCAAGAGTCAATGTTAACTCCAACTATTTTAACCAAATGGAAAGTTATTGAGCTGGTTTAGGTTAATCTATGGCCCCTAAATAAGGAGAAGTTGCAAATATTAAAATCACTGATTTCAAAATGAGCTAAAAAGGAGACATTTAGAACCCTCTTTCAAAGAGCTATAAAACAATGGTTTAGTGCTAAGTGATGCTTCCTTCTTTAAACATGACTGTTAATGCAAAGGAAAATACTGGTTATGATGTTCTTTCACAGATAGAATTGTACTGCAAGAGAGAAAAGTCAAGGTTGCCGATATTCAGATTATTATTAATAATTATTATTTCTTTGTACTAAAGAAATAATCCTTACTTGAGTTAAAATGTAACTGTGAGCCAAGGAAAACAAGACAACTATGGCCCTTAAGGCATTCACTCTTACTGAGTCTGAGGCTTCCTCTACATGCCCTTTTGGGTTCAGAGGGTGGAGCTTATAGACCAACCATAATTAAAGTCAACATGAAGCTGTATCCATCTTTAGCTGATTTTATTAGAGCTCCTCAAGGACAATTGCTTATAGGAAATAAATGGGAAAATCAGAATTATCCACATTCATGTGCCCTTTTTCTCAGTGACCAAAAACAGATCAGACAAGATCTAGGCGAGTATTCAGATGATCATGCTAAGTACATTGAGGTCTTTTGGGGACTTTCTCAGACATACGAACTAGATTAGAGAGATATAATGTTACTGTTAAATCAAGTATTAACTTCTAGTGAGAGATAATGAGTACAGACTTTAATCTGTGTTTCTTAAGTGTATTACAGATACCTAGGGATACTTACTTTCAGAGTAGGTTTAAATAGAGCATTGCCAGCACTGCTATAAAGGTGACTGAATAAAGAAACCTAAATGCCTCAAGACTTTTTTGCCCTACAGTCAGGATTTCTTATGAACTATTACCTGCCTTTTTCTGTCCCTGGAGGTGATATATTTCTTTTGCAGGACATAATTTTAGAACTTCCATCAGTCATCAATTATAAAGGAAGCCCTAAAGACTATAATTGAAACACTTTCATTTCCCTCTCCTACCCTCTTTCAAAAGGTTAAAAAATAGCCATTTGTGTCCATTGATTATTGGTTTTATTTTCTGTTTGGCAGCACAGTTGGATTCAATCATAACTTTTGTCTTGGAAGGAGGCATGTTTGCTAAGGATTAGAAATCCATCTTGGAGAAACTCTTGATCTTGTCTTTTTGCACCTGAGATGATTAAGACTGACTTAGTTATTACTTAAAGTCATTCTTGTGCCCTTTCTCCACTGCCTTGTCCCTGACAAATAAAACAGTTTATGATAATGCTTGGTCCAAGGTAATTCTTTCCTCCAAGGCTGCTGAATTTCAGCACCAAATTTCCAGAATGATGAATTTTTCCTCCCTGGAACCCTACCAGAGTGAAACTGATCTTCACTTATGTCTGAGTCATATTCTAAAAAACTGGTCTAGACTTAATCCTGAAGTTCTCAAAAAATAAATGTACAAGTTTTAGTCTATCTGCCTTTTAATCCTTAAGGAGATCTGGAGTTAACTCCTCTTCTCTATCCCCTCAGCAAGGATGCTAAATAGTTTTTATAGCACAGGCTAGACTGACTGCTTTTTATAACACAGATAAAGTCATTGATAGGACTAAACGTTCCTAGGGAACCTTATGAGTTTAATAACAGTTTTAAATGAGAACAAATATTAAAAAGTAGGCAAAGCCCCTGCCCACAGAAGACTGACTTTCCTCATGATTTTTCTCAGAACGTTTTTAGGCTGGCCAGTATTCTCAGAGATAATCTCTATACAGAAACCTGGCCTTCTCACCTTCCTAGAAATACTTAAAATTATCTTTGATAATGTGCCTCATTAGAGGGAAAAGTTACATGTGGCTATGAAAACATCAGTTTTAGTCATCATCTGTGACTATTCAGCAACTGTGGCTATCAAAGCAACAATAAGTAGCCTATATAGTTGGATATTCTAATCAGATAAATTGTCAGCCTAGGGCCCATCTTATAAACTGTCTCTGCTTTTACAGGTATGAAAGGTTTTATTCTTTCTAACTCTTATTACAGGAGATCTCTTTTGACCTACAAAAAATTCTGCCTAGTCTATAACTACAGATTAAAAAGCTAAAATAGTTATACTACCATTTGCTGAATACATCTGAGTGTAACTGTAGTTTTATAAATAAATTGTTTTAAGTGTGTTTGTCTGTCTGTTCAATTCACAATGAGTTACTGTACTTATAGCTAATTTGTTTGAGCTCAATAAATTTTTTCTTTTTCTTTTCTTTTCTTTTCTTTTTTCTTTCTTTTTTCCCCCTTTTTGGATTTTTAAAATATTTTTCTATAATTTAAACTGGTTTAGATGTCGTTAGAACTAAGGATATGTTTTAACTCAAGTTCTCATTTGACAAAATGATATCAAGATTGGTTTTTACAAGGGTAATACATATTGTTGTCTGTTTACAATAACTCAATAATCTTTTGTTGGTTAAATAATGTGAAAATAATTAAGATCTGGTTCTCGCAGGTCATCAAAGAATTGTGAAGATGGCTAAAGAGAGATTCCTTAGGTGAAGAGCTGTTGGACTCCCCTCAGTGAATAAAGGAGCAACATCCTGGGAAATTCTTATTCCAGCCTTTATTCATTAAGGAATTCCAGTGATTTTCATAATCTTATGGGAGACATCCAAATACACATCAAAAACTGTACTATGTTTATATTGGTGTTCGTTGAGATTCCTATAAATAAGACAAACAGGTTTTCTCATTAAAAAAATTAAGAAACAAAATCTCCATTTAGTTATGACAATTCATTATTGGTAATCTCATAGTGTATTAAATGTATTCAGGCTTTCCAGATGTACTGGCTTTCTAAAATGTAAAACTGGGATTGTTCATAGTGGTAAGCCTTTTGTTTTAGATTCAGATATCTGACTTTCTCTCATACTCTAGCTGCTTATAATAAGAGGTATATGTCAAACCAACATGAAACCACCTGAAAAAAAAAAAACTTATGTGATATGTATGTATTATGTGATGTATATATGTGCCACTCTGTTCTATCCTACAATGGATATTTAAATGTGCTTCAAAGATAACATCTTGATTGTCATGCTGCAATACTATGTGTGGCTTTTGAACTCTAGTTTTCTCTGTAAAATTATATAACTTGTCTATTAACATTCTTCAGGGATTCAATTACTGCACTTGGTAAGGCATAACAACAACCACAGTTGATAAGGAATAACTGTCTTCTGACTATACTTCATATTTCAAAGTGCTTGCTGTTCAGGTGAGACTATAATAGTTAAACTCACTGTTCCATCTGCAATATTAATGTTACTGTTCTTATCTTCTGGGTATTCAACTGAGGTTTGGATACCAGAGCTAGAAAGGTAACTGGGCTAAGATGACAGTCAATATTTTGGCCCCAGCCCTCCAAGGTCAATGAGGACCTAGGACATGAAAGGAACATTTTCTGCAACATCCTACAACTCTGGTGAATCACATGACCTCCTGACCCTGGTGATTTCTGGGTCCCAGAGGATGGGAATAAAGGTAATAGTGTGCCAAAGAAAGGACACTAAAGGGAAAAGTCTCCATGCTTCCACAGAAAGCAATTGGTCAAGCAAAGGTCATGGCTCATCCTGATGTCTAACACTGACAGAGGAGCTGAGAGGGCTCTATACATGGTTCCAAGGTAATGCCTGAGGATATTTAACTGATCTTGATAGACAGTAAGAGATTAATTTTAATTAACATAGATCTCACTTGAACTTGGTATTAAACAGCCAGCAGAAAAGCATAACCAGAAATGCATAAAAACAATGCCATAATAATAAGCTAGATATAAAAAGGGGCACCAGTTGCTGAACCCTTCTGGCAGTTTCCAGCTGCAACAGTAGCTTGACACTGTTATAAGTAAGTAAGAAAAACTACAGTAAAATGTTTAAAAGTTCTACAAAAATCTTACATTATTTTGCTAAAATTGTCCTTCAGAACCACCAAGCTCTTCATTTTACAGCTAAAACTGGAGAGAGATTTATGACAACGTAACAAATTTATACATAACCTTTATCTGTAGAGGGGTGTAAGAGCCTATGAGTTATAGTCACTATTCAAGTCCCAAAGAACATTCTCTAAACTTGGCTCTTACCTCAACTGCCTTTCTGTTCTAGTGCTCATGCTTTGATTAAACATGCTTTAATTTCTCAGAAAATTTATTTATTTATTATTGCCTAGAGACTGCTAAACTCCAAATGATCATGAACATGGAACCAATGACAAATGTGCTAGACTCATTTTACTTGAACCCACCAGATCAACCTTGTAAAGAAAGTTTGTAACTGCTAAACCACAACACGACATCTGAGACTCATTAGATTAGCTCTTTGGAGAAGACCCTTGATGGCATTCAACCCCACACCAACGTTTCTCATCTCAAAGCAACTATTTGAAAGGTATACCCATTCTTTCCTAACTACAGTTAGGGATATTTTTTCAGTGGGGGGAATATCATAGATAGCTATGTTATTTAGAATTACTATGGGTAGTCAGACAGGGTGAACCCTGGAAAGGTCAGTGGAGAAGACAACTGTGGGTGGAGGCACAATTACAAAAAAAAAAGTGGGGGGAATATTGCTACCTCAATATACACAATTAGATCTTGATAACTTTTCTTTAAATTTTTAAAACCTTGTTTCAGAAAGTAAATATCCTCCATCAGAACTTCATTGCCAGGACAAATCTGATGAGCATGCCTAGGGCCCACATCCTATAGAGGAACATCCAAACACATAAGTGTGATGGCCCATTGCAGTTAATAGCATGGAGTCAAAGGTACACTTGTGTGTTAACAGACAAGGAACACTATTATGGCTGCCCTCTCAGAATGTGTGACCATGGAGAATAGACCATCCCAGCCCTGTGGTGGAGCCTGTTCTCATCTGGCCTTCGAGTGTGAGCATTCTCAAGGAAGACCCTGAAGGAAAGCCTAACGCTGCTAGCACTGAGATCCACACAGGCTACAAGATCCCTGTCATGGGGACAAGTAATGAAGATGGCACAGGAGACTTAAATGTTGGCGGTGTGACAGGGCTTCCCACAAACTCTTGAGAATATGTTGGCTGCTGTGATGGTCATCAGAGACTGTATGCTGTGTTAATTTCTGTGATTACAAAAACAAAAGAGGAAATGCTGACCACAAATTCACAATGACTAGTTTTACATATTCCTCTAGGAGATAAAGAAGGGTTGGGATTATTGGTATCACCCTTTTGAAATTTCCCATTATCTCATCATCTTGCCCCTACTAGAATAATACTAAGACTAAGACTAAGACTAAGACTAAGACTAAGACTAAGACTAAGACTAAGACAAAGACTACTAAGGTTAGGCCTAAGACCACTAAAACTAAGACTAAGACTAAGACTACTGATATAAATGCTCCAAAACAAGATGCTTCTCAATATAAAACCACTGCTGCCCTGAGTCATCTGATAATCCCTTCTTCAATCAATAAATACCGAGGTTCTGCTTCATGACCTTATATTCCTCATGAATAATTGGTCATCCTGGATCCACACTTTACTTCCACTTTGTGTCTTGTTCTTTCTTTCTTTCTGCAGTGTACAATAACACCTGGCAGGAGATTGGGTCTCACTTCAGGGGTCTCCAATACATGATGATCATATTCACCAGAGGGAGTTTGTACCTGTACATAATATATCTTGATTCTTTTTTTCCCCAACCTCCTTACCTACCTTTAATTTCTCTTCCCCTCCTTATTTAAAAAGCATTGTTTCCATTTTTTCTATTCTCTTTCTTCTTTCCGTCTCCTTCCTTTCCCCCTTCCCTGTTCCTTGTTCCCCTTACCATTTAAACATTTTCTTCCTATTTCCAAGTATTTATAATACATTTTGGTCCTCATTTACTCCTGAGTATCTCACAATAGAGAAATAATATGATATTTAAACATGTGTGTCTGATTTATTGCACTTAAAGAGTATGGACTTTTTTTTCCTTCTTTCATTTTCCCCTCCCCATTAGTTCAACATTCTTTTAAACAATTTCTTCCTATTTCACGATAGAAATACTAAATGTGTAAATAAGGACAAAAGTGTATAAAAGATATTCAGAAAAACAAGTCACATTTTAAAGAGCTGAGTAGCATCCATGATGGCAACACAAAGGGACTGACCTATACATCTAACCATATTCATTTGTATTTGTTAATTTATATCATGAAGAAGACTTTGAATTAAGCAGAAATCAAAATGTCTATGTGCTTGGGCTTTGGGTTAGGGTAGTGTACTTTTAAAATATATTAAGTGGTACACAATGATGTTAGGATGGTATTCTTCCATTTGAATGCATAATTCCACTTTGGCATAATTAACCTTTAGTGGTAGTGCTTCTAGGACAGGTCCTCACAGGGCCTCAGTGTTGATGTCCAAATTTCTTATCAATCATAGAAAAGCCTGAAATAGAGTCAGGTCATCAATTTTTCCCGGGAGTAAAACTTTCTCTAGGGTATATGTGGCTTGTGGTACTACTATACTAATCATGAGTGGGAAGTGTACCTCTTAAAATCAGTCAAAAAATCTAGAGTCAGGATCTTTAGGAGAAGCCCTACCTACTACAAGTAGCATATTGGAATTAGCAAAGATCTAGATTCAGAAATTAATAGGAAACTTATCTTTCCTTCTTTTCACTATATACCTTTTTTTTTTTTTTTTTTTTGCAGCACTGAGGAGCAAACCCGCAACCTCGTGCCAGACAGGCAGGCACTTAAGCTACTGAGCCAAACTCCTGGCCCTAGTATTTTTTTGAGGCAGGGTCACACTGTGTAGCTCAGGCTGGCCTTGTGCTCACATTGTAGCCCAAGCTGGCCTCGAACTCACAATGCTCCTCCTACCTCAGCCTCCTTGTGCTGAGATTAAAGGTGTGCACCACCACGCCTGGCATCACTATATACTTTTAAAAAACTATGCTGTCAACAATAGCGTATGTGCTAATAGCCTTATCAATAGTTTCTGATGCATGTTTGGTTTTTAGGTTTATTCATTTTTAAAAAACAGAATCAAGATATATCATGTACTTTTAACTCATTTGAAAAGAAAATAATAGCTAATTCATTATGTCACAAAGTCTAGGTTAAACAGTGTATGCAGAATAAAGCCATCAAAACAAAACAGTGAAAGTAATTCTGGATTTGAAAACAGGATACTAGGAAACCAACAATGGCAACCATAATGCCCTTTGCCATCTTCAAAATTGCTGCCCATACTATCAGGCATAATAAAATCAAATAAAACCAATCAAAGCAGAACATCAAATAAAACAAAACAATAAGATGGAACAAAATGGTGAGAACAATACTGTATTTCAAAAACAAGACAGAAGGAAATCCCTCATATTTGTTATATTGAATACTGTTAACTTCATAATAAATGCTCTGACAATTGCCTTTAGGCCTGTAAAGTCCATCAAACAATACAAGTGTTAAGTTGTTTTTGTACCTCAGTTTCTGTCAACTCAGCCTGTCCTTCAAATCAGCTGGTTGTTTAAGGGTGAGGAGGATGTTCTTGTTTAAATATTCTCTTTAAAATATACTTTCATTCTTTTGTTTTGATTGGTTTTATTCTGTTTTGTTTTGTTTGATTTCATTATGTCTGATGGTATGGTCAGCAATTTTAAAGATAGCAAGAGGCACCATGGTAGCCATTGTTGATTTCCTATATCCTGCTTTCAAATCCTGTAATGCTTTCACTATTTTGTTTTGATTAGCTTTATGCTGTTTAATTTTGTCTGTTTTTATTCTCTTTAAAAGATTCTTTCATCTTGATTGGTTTTATTCTGTTTTGTTTTATTTGATTTTAGTATGTCTGATGGCCTGGACAGCAATTTTGAAGAAAACAAGAGGCATTATGGTAGCCATTATTAATTTCCAATGATCTTGTTTTGAAGTCCTTTATCACTTTCATTGTTTTGCTCTGAAGTCCTGTATTGCTTTCATTGTCCTCATCTGATTATTCTGTTTTGTTTGGTTTGGTTTTACTCTCTTTAAAAAATTAAAAAAACAAAAAATAGAATAGTATATGCGTTTATGCTGATATATGAGTCTTTAAAACCTAAAATCACTATGCTTAAGAAAAACAAATGACCTATTCAACTCAGCTGTAGCTCCTCTGGTCATTGCTGGTCTTCATTTATGTTCTCAGTGCTGTCCCATGTTGAAGAGTAGCCATTCAAACTCATGTATTTTTGTTTTCAAGGTAAAAAGAAGAAACCAGACAAATGGAGTGAACAGCATGTTCTCCTGTGGGGAGTAGGTATACATTTAGACAGCCCACATGGCTAAGTCCAGTGGAGCAGGGAAAGATAATATATTTCTATAGAAACATACAAAGGGTGGGAAAAGATCAAGCAGTGGTTAACAATTCATAAATTCAATCATACTCTACATTCTATTTTACAAATATTTATTTTGATTCCCTCCACTCACAAAATAATTTACAGTCTTTCAAAGTCTTATCTAATCAACTGTTAGATTCAGGTCCTTTCAGTTCTTGGTAGCCTATATAACTAACATTAAAGAGTTGAATAGTGGCATAAAACCACAATTACTCCCATTTAAGAAGAAGCAGATGGATTGTTTCTTAGAAACTTGAAAATGCTACTGGGTGATTAAAATGACTCTCTCCTTTGGGGTAGGAATGATCTTTGATTATGCACACTTTTAATTATAAAGTGAAGTTTTAAATATCAGTCAGTCACTTTAAAATATAATCTAACATCTGTGTCATTTCTGTGCTTATCTGTATATTGGATTTAAGAAATATTGATGGTCTAATAACCATATAAATAGTTTCTGATGGATATTCATCTTTTGGATTTATGTACATAACTGTGAATCTTACCATACTTCCGTGAGAAGCTATGGGTCTTTTTATCCTGAGCCATTTTGTCCAATCACAAGTATTCTCTGGAGCTATATTAATCCAATTACAAACCATTACATAGTGTTTAGTGATCATAACATTGATCATTGAATTTTTGCCTCCTCTCCAGACAGTCTCATAGCTTTGTCTTGGGACTAACAAATCTTTGAGTATTTTGCTGATTGGGGAGGAGAAAGGAAGCTTTGCATTCTGAAAATTCAGATAAATTCTAGATTTTATTTTTGTGCTTTTACTTCTAATTGTAAACAAGCCAACGGTTTTCTAAGTTAATCTCTTTTTTGTACAACTATATCTAATGCAACTAGTTAGAGTTCATTATACTAACACTTTTAAAAACAAAACTCGATTTCCAAAGCAACAAATTCATTAGATATGTTTTCTGTCTTTGAAATTATTACAATTTTATCAGGCTTTGCAAATAAATATTCACTTCAATAATCAGTCCAAATCTGGAGACACATTTTCTTAATATATCATCATCCACTTTCCAGTATGTATTTTTGTTCTTTATTCCTGAAGCAATAATTAATCCAAAATATCAAGGATTGTACATCAATTTCCTTCATTATTTTTATTTAAGTGACTTACCTGGGTGCCATTTGTCTTCAGATTTTAAAACCAAGGCTTCAAGAACAGTCA
Source organism: Dasyprocta punctata (assembly GCA_004363535.1). NCBI lineage: Eukaryota > Metazoa > Chordata > Mammalia > Rodentia > Dasyproctidae > Dasyprocta > Dasyprocta punctata. Next base: position 17,946 of record RJWM01008017.1, on the reverse strand, counting down.
CTCTCCAAAATGCAGGAGGAGGAATCAGAGGAGGCAGACGAGGAGCCAGAGACTTGGATAAAAACAGCATAGATATGTAGAATGTTTCGGCTGGGACATGTTATACTATCATGATGGAAAACACCCAACCAAAACAAGTTACAGGGTGTATTGGTTTGTCCTGTGTTCCCCCAAGGCCTCATGTAATTTGGACAGGGCTGAGTCCGGCGTTGGTGATTGGTTTGTTGTCTAGCGCTGGGATTGGCGATATGAGTGCTGCACCCACCCAGGGATGGAGCTGACATGAAGGGTAAGGAGGAGAGGAAGGCTTCTGCCCCTTCTCTTCCCAGTTAGTGTGCGTTGCTGCTTGTGGCAGCTGTGAATTGCTGCCTTGCCACGCCATGCTGCCTTGGAGCCAACTAAGTATGGAGTGAAACCCCTGAGAAATGTAAGAAATAAACCTTTCCTTCCCTAATGTTGGGTATCAGGTATTTTGTCTCAGCATTGAGTGAAAAGTAACTAAGACACATGACCAACTCCAAAATCAAGGAACAAAGGAATCAAGGAACATACTGCCCATAGGAAAGCATAGCACCAGAGCAGAGAAATTAATTATTATGTGGAAAATGTCCAAGCCAAAACTTCTAACAGAAAAGCAGAATAAGTACCTAATAAAATCTGCTATTTCTCTGGGCATGGTGATGCATGCCTGTAATCCCAGTACTCTAGGAGGATGAGGCAGGAGGATTAAAAGTTCAAACCCAGCCTGGGCAATTTAGTGAATTACTGAGACTTTATCTCAAAATAAAAGAATAAAAATGCCAGACAAAATAAAAAATGAAGGTGTAGGACAGGGTGAAGCTTCTTGGTTCAAATCCCAGTACCCAAAACAGTAGCTATTATTATAATCATTATATTAAGTTGCATTTATTAGTACAAATGTATTATGCATGCCACATTCTCACTAATCACTCAGTGACTTCCATTTATAATGTATAAATCATTACTAAAATAAAGTAGCATTTAATAAAATATGATTTCGTATGGTTTTGTGACTGGTCTTAAAGACCATTTTGTTTTGTAAGTGAATCAATCTCTAAACACATAGATTATAAAAAGTAATACTTGTGCTTTTTAATTTAAAAAAAAGCACTCTGCTGATTGTTTGTGACATTTTACTTAGAGAAAATATGATAGAAAGAATACAGTAATAACTTTATGGTTTTATGTAAGAAATTGTCACCTCCTTCCTTAAATGCATCAGTGGCCCTCAAGTTATATTTGTGCTTGAGAGATAAGCCAAATACCATTACTCTGACCTTGCACCTTTGTATTTTTAGAAAAGATTAAATAACCAACAATTGCATTTTTACATCTGTGATATGAACCAATAACTCCATGAAATTGAATGAGCACTAACCCGTAAAAAATGATTAGTCACATTTTCTAGGACAAAAATAAAAAATATGAAAATGCTTGGAAGAGATTTTCTTCTTTTAAGCTGTGAATCAAATTTCTTTCAGAAAATGTTGAAAGCCACACATTTTCCCCAGAAGATGAAAAAGACTACGTTGTATTATTTATTTTGAACTTAAAGAGAGTGCTAAAATGTGTTACATTTTGCTTAAAAACAACTCACTCCCTAGGATTTTATCCCAACTCCTTTCATTTCTATGCACAAGGAGAACAGAGTGCAGATGCTGAGAGTGCCAGGGGTGATGCCAGCTACAGAGAAATAAAGCTCATGGGCTGATTCTGTAGTGTAGCTCTCATACAAATCAAAGCAATCTAAGGAACGTTGAAGCCCAAATCGAATCTGATTTGTCTGAAGCAATATGTTCCTTTGCTTGAGGCATCAAACACATTATAACATTACATAATTTTCTAAAAGGAGTTGTTCAGAAGAAATATTCTGGAACCTCAGTACTAAGTGTAAGCTCAGAAAGCTTTCTCTAAAGCTTCTAAACCTGACCTACCCCCACCTGTAGAAATGTTTTTAAATTAGATTTTTGTCATCATCCAGAATGTTAACAAATGCAATGATAACCCATGTTTACTAAGTTAATTTCATGTTGATAAATATGACACATGTACTCACTAAAACTTAATGCAATATGTATCTATTATGAAATCTTGCCTCTGTTGTTTGGCAGTAGCAGATAGTTAATAAAAAAAAGATGGTATAGTCACTATGGTGATTTAGGAATTTTCATTGTTAGAATTTATATAGCCTATGCCGAAAAACAGCTGAAAAAATGTAAAGGACCACTGCTGCCAGTTAAGATTACATAAAGCTACCCCTTGACTCACAATAAACTTCAGAACAAAATGCTAAGATAATATTTTACATGTGGGGTTGTTCATGATCCAAAGTAAAATTCAGGTAAATTCATTAATAAACATTTATAATTTTAATTATAAAAATTAAATATATTCAGTTTGTTTATGATTATATAAATGCTTAACTGACAACATTGCTTCTTGAAGACAATGTGATTTAGGTCTATCCCAAAATATTTGCATAGTGACATTTTGGGACTATTTTCTCTGCCATACATTAGCACAAAAGTATTAATCTAAACTAAGGCCAGTGTCTCATTAGAGGCCCAGGGATGAGTCATTTGTGCGAAGAATAGTTTGAAGGCTTATTTAGAATTTTTGACTCCGCAGGTTGATTTCTTGTTTTTGGTTTCCCTTCACCTAGTGGCGCAATGAGCTATCTTTTTACTTGATTAAATATTACTCCATAAGCTATTATATCACAAAACCACTTGGTGTTGAGATAAGCAAAGACAATGAAATATTACTTTTCCTATAGCTGATCTAGTATTGATCATAAGCACCACACAGCTAGAAAACTCTTGAAAATTAAATCTGACCCAATTCAGTTAACTCAGCCTAACTAAGAAATTTTATAGTTTTCTTCTGAAGAGCTTGGCCAACTGGAATAGTTCTACAAAATTTTATGTTTGAGATTTTTACTATGTATTTATTTTCACAACAGCATTTGGATGAATGGTTCAGACTGGGTTATCACAACTTCATCATTCAAGACATCAAGACTTCATTGGCTATGAAGATTTAGTAATCTCCAGCAGAGAGTATGATATCATCTGCTCCTTAGACCAATGACCAATCTAAACTGGTCTTATCAGGTTTTGGGGAAAAATAAATGAGGTAATTACTGGGAACTGTAATCTCTAATTGTGCTCATTAATCTTCATATATTAATTCTCATTTACTTTGGCTGCATTATTGTAATCCAAGTCCTTGATCAGTACTATCAAAGTTTAATTTTAAATGAGGTAAGAGTTTGATTGTTAGAGCTAGGATGTACCCCAGTGATAGAGCACTTGTCTTGGATACATGAAGCTTTGGTTTTGATAGCTCAGACTGCAATATACACACACAGTGCATGCACACTATTCTCATACTCACTGGACAAATGCATATTGAATGTGTGTTAATAATGAAGCCGAAGGATCACAAGTTAGAGCCCAAGTTTATTAATCTAATGAGAGTGAATCATTGTCTCAAAATTACATATTCAAAAAGGACTAGGTTTGTTAGTCAGTGCAAAGCCCTGAGTTCAATACCACGTACCAAAACAAACATCTTTACTTTGACAAATGAGGTAAATATCAGAATGGTGAACCCTGTTGAAAGAAGATTTTAATTATAATGAAAATGTGTATAGATGTTCTTTTGATAAAAGAAATGCTAAACTAAGTTTTCTAATAGATAAAATTGTCTCACATCTCTCTGGGCAATGAAAGCATACTCTATTTCATTATATTTTCTAGCGAAGAATAATCTACAATTAAACACAGGTACTAATAAAGGGAAAATGATGTAATAAAACGTACACTCTGAGAGCATTATAAAGCATGGAACCATGTAAAAATTTTACTTCCAATTTTCAAATGATTTAATTTTCTCAATCCCTCTGAGGATATCTGAATGCACTTACTGGAATTGCCTAAATTTCTGGGTCTTTACCATTTCCTGTGAAGGACAAGTCAGAAAACATGCAAAAGGTATTTCCCTGAACTCATCTAACATCCCCTGCCATGGCTGCTACAGTTCTCTGCACCTTCGCATGTTACAAATGCCTATTTGTAGTGTTTCTCCAAAAAATATTGCAGACTTCCTCTTTCAGATCTTATATATCATACCATTAACCTCATTTTAGCTTTTGATTCCCAGTATATTTGCCTGCGTATTCCTTCCATGACCTCTTCTCTCTTGTGGTAACTACTGGATTTAAATCAAGGTGGGACAAGGAGAGAGGATACAGAAAGCACATTTGAATCATCATTCTATTTTTCTTACTCCTAAGGTGGTAACAAAAATTATAGATTCTTCTTTCTGGATAGATGGAGTATTTTCTATGTAAAGTTTATAATCTGGTATTGCAAGTCTGGATATCAGCACAGCAGTGAAGGAGTTTTGAAAATTATTTTCCTTTAATTCTTATTTTCTTTTCAAGTTCTGCCTTTGAAGAATGTGGTCTCATCAGATAGAAGAAAAATAAGCCTTGAGTTCCAAATATCATCAGTAATTTCTTTGTTGAAGCATACTCATCCTAAAAACCTTAAGGTATTCACGTATTCTTGATGACTTCATTATAAGTTTTTATTTCTTATTTTTAAAAAAGGTATTTTATGCTCTGGTTCTTTTAAACTTACATTTAGCATTTTCTTCATCATATTCTATTCTCTAATCAAAATGAGAGATTTTTATTTCTATGTGCTTCTGAGTTTGGCATACTGATTCTTTTTTGCCTGGAATACTATTCTCAGTACTTTTGGCTAAATTTAATCACATTTCTTCTCTTATCATCAGAACAATTTCTAGAAGCCGTCTTTTACAACCCTGTAGTGCTCTGTGCTTCACAATGTAGCACATACCATTGCTTTGGTTGTCTATTTCTCATTAATAAAACATCTTATAGTTTAAGAAGTTTAAAATAATACCAATTTTTTTATATAATGGTTCGCAACTCTGCAATGTGCATGGAGCTCTGTGAGAACTGTTAACTCTATTTCAAGTGTCACTGGCTGGGTTGCCTCAACTGAAATCAGACTATCCACTTTTCAAGAAGGCTTTTATACATGCTGCTACGGTTTATACATTGTGTCAACTTGAGAAGTGTAGCAGCTTAATTAAGTAAGGCAGCAGCTCTACATCCTGGGGTGTACAGCATAGGCATTTACCTGGCCATTGTGTCAATTTGAGAAGACCAAAAGTTTAGTTGAGAGACTCAGCAGGGAGCCAGGGATCTTACTTTGTAAACATCCTCATCCTGTGCAAAGGAAGGCAAGGATGTTTGTGGATGCTACACCTACCCTGGGGGGGGGTGTCCTGTGTACTATACAAAGGGGGAGAAGAGGCTTGCTCTTGCCCCTTTTTACTTTGGCTGCTTTTGTTCAGTTGCTGCCTTGAAGTGTTGTTCCTGTGCCATGCCACCCTGCCTTGGAGCCAGCTAATTGTGGACTAAAACCTCCAAAAACTGTAAGCTAAATAAACCTTTCCTTCCCTAGTTTGTGTGTCAGGTGTTTTGTCTCAGCAACAAGTAAAAAGTAACCGAGACACATGCTATTGTGGTTTGTATCTGGATGTCCCCCCACAACCTCATGCGGTCACAAGGGGCAGGCTTTTCAGAGGTAGCTCAGTCTAGAGTTTGTGATCAATTCATGGTCCAATACTGGGATTAAGCGTATGAATGCTACGCCCACCCTAGGGTGGGTAACCTGCATACAGTACAATGGTCAGAAGGAAGGTCCTCTCTCCTATCTCTATTTCTCTCTCTGTTTGTCTCTGCATCTGCCTCTGTCTCTCTCTGTCTGTCTCTCTGTCTCTCTGTCTCTCTCTCTTCTTGCTTTTGCTGTCTTCCACCACCATAGACTGTTGCCCTCTGTTATGTGCCACCCTGCCGATTATCAGTTGAAACCTCTACAGACTGTGAGCTAAATGTACTTCTTTCCCCTTTAACATTGGGTGTTGGGTATTTTGTCTCAGCAATAAGAAAAGACACACATCTTGTGATATAACCCATGCTCATGCCTGGGCACTGAACCTGCACTATTGTTTAGGGACCTTGGTTCCTTCGACACAGGTCTTACCAGGCCTCTGTTTAGACATCAGTTCCTAATGGAGGTCTAGAAGCTAAGTACAAAAGGACAAGTAGTGGAAGCTGTCTATCTTTTAATATTGTGGCCTAGAAATTGGTAAAATATATCTTCCACCTTAGTCAGTTAATGAAGTAGTCATACATTCACAAAGATCCAAGAGGAAAGATCATAGTCTTCACGTCTTGGAAGGAATAGCAAAGAATTTGTAGCCATCTGTAACTTACCACATACTATCTGCCAAATGCTTATTTTATTTTTTCTACCTCCCATCAGAATACATGGCTTTAGAACTCATTGCATTTCAGATTGTAAAGTTTCTAAAGACCTGTCATCAAGTTCATTGATTCATTCTTACCAGGTTACTCTTCAAATTTATCTTATCTTGTAATTTCCTCTTTAATTCATCATTTTCCATTCAAGAGCCTACAAACACTTCTGATTGCCCCAGAAGCTGGTACAAAGCCTTTTCTACCTTTCAAACTCATTTTCTATCTTTTGTCACCATTTAGTTTTACTCTATTATTGTGATCCTTCTCATTGCTTCTGAGGACAACCTGCTAAATTCTACATTCTGTCCTAACATCTTTATTCATGTTTGATACCCAAAACTTTCTCCTATGTTAATAAAAGGCCTACTTGCGTATCAGAAAAAAATCCAAATCTTAGCCATAACAATGTCTGGGAGAGTTTATTATTCCTTGGCTGTACCTCCCAGGTTTTCTGTTTTTGAATACAATTGTACTAATAATCAGGGAGAAGGACTGAAGTGGGGAAAGGGACAAATATTTATGGACCATAGTGCTAGAAATACCAGATTATCTTATTTATCTTTAAAGAAATAATTTTGTATCTTATTTTGTTTGTTTTATATGAGTAAATTGAAAGACAATAAAACAAATAAATATCAAAAGCAGTATTCAAATTTCCCTGTGTGAGAGTCTAAAGAATTTTTTTCTTTTGATAAAAAAAAAAACCCAAAAAATTCACTTTTAGGACATTTCAGCATGTTGCCTTCAATGAAAGCCACTTTCATATTCAAGTTGTCTAAGAAAATTTCTTTACATTACGTTAAGTTCTCCAACTAGATTTAAAGGAAGCACAAGAACAGTCTTCCACAAAGTTGATAAATTTTCATTTCTCTATTTTGCAACTAATTGTTTACATCTCTGCCTTTACTTCTTGACTGTGTACTCCTTAACAACATTAATATAAATGACTCATTATTCCATTTCCAAGTGTGTGTGAATGGATGTATGAATGAAATAATAATTAAAGAGAATATATTCATGATAAAACAGGTGGCTTTAGAAAGGTATTGTTGGCCCAATATTGCTGCATGATTAGGACTTAAGAGAGAGAGAGAAAGAGAGAGAGAGAGAGAGAAAGAGGAGAGAGAGAGAGAGAGAGAGAGAGAAAGAAACTGATTAAGCTAGAAGTATTTTTTACAATTAAAGAGGTAGCAAAAATAGTTCTATATTTTTAAAACTTATTCTTAATATTTCCATCCATTTATTCCTTTAACGTTTCTAACTCATTTTGTGTTGAGAACTTTTATTGAATAATATCTGTCACAGGAAATAAATATATGTATATATCTTTTTTAGGATAAGTAAATTGCAAAAGTTTGTGACTCATAAGTAGTACAATTTTAATGAAATATATTAATTTACATTGAAATACAATGTTTGTTTTGGTTTGATTTTCTTTTTGAGACACGGGTTCATTGTATAATTTGGGCTGGCTTCAAACTCCTACCTTACCCCCTAAAGTGTGGAATTATGGGAGTGTACCCAAATACTTGGCTATCAAAAATATATTCTTAGGAAAATCCATATCACAAAGCTGTATTAAATTTACCAATCGCTCTTATAAGAGTAAGAACTTTTTAAAATCTCTATTTGTATTAGTAATCAGTATTAATATTCTGTTCCTTTGAACCATATTCTAGCAATATATCACTTCACTCACTGACTGAAAATGGTACAACAAAATAATTTCTTACCCCAAATATTTAGCAGTAAACTTTTGTGTCTCCTTAAATTTTTTCTTTTTCAGACAAAGTGGCAGATTAAAATGATGACAAACTCTTCTTAGTTTTGGAGTTTTGTTTTCAAATCCTCATGTTTAATGATGAATGAGGTGAGTTTTAGAGGATATTTCTCTTCCATATTTTCTATTTCTATTAATGAAATATGATGTTGCAAAATCTTAAAGCAAAAAGAAAGATTAATTCTCTAAAACTAATGTACTTTCATTACTGTAATGACATCATAAAAAAGTTTTATTGCAGTAGCATGGTTAATATAATTACATACCAAGGGAAATTAATAACTAATTTATAAAATGAGTTCCGTTTTTATTAACACAAAGAATATTTAGAGTTGTTCCTACCTTTAACTACCACTTGTGAAGCAAATTGATAAAATAATGGTGAAATTGTATAACATTTATAATCTCACTAATCCTCTTTAAGATTCAAGGTGACCACCAACCAGATGTTTTTATAAAAGAGAAAAACTATACAATAAAAATTAAAAAACAAGCTTCATGTCAATCTTTTGTGGAGATTAAATCAGGGACATAAAACAGAATTTTGCACATAATATCTTAAAGCCAAATTGGATATTTATCCATACCTCAGAGATACAAAGTCATGTGCTTTCAGTTTTATAGTTCAACGTCAAAATTCTTCCAAGTTTAAGTAAATTGTGGAGAAAATATACATGAAATTCTTAATTGAAATATCATTGTCTGATGACGTTAGAAGAAGCCATATGACTAATGGTAAGGTGTGCATATTAAATGGTGGATAGGATCCTAGGTACAATTTTGTCAACATTGGAAAATAAAAAGTAGAACTTAATTTATGCAGGACTTTTGGCTTCCAGTGGGTACACAAATCTAGGAAAGGTACCATACCAATGTCACTCTAAATGATCAGAAAAAGCACAAATTTTCCTGAATTCATTACAGAATAAAACACAACTTTAGATTTCATGTAAATATGAAGATTTATAAAAATCTGGAAGTAGAGATATGAATATTTGTTCAAATATTGACTGTTCTTTTGTACTTTAAAACATTTGATGAATAAAATATAATCCATAGTGTCCTGTAAGGCCATGGAGCATAACACTGAACCAGAAATGGGAGACCTGTATCTTGTCTCGGGCTGCACTATGAGCGTGATGCTGGGTATCTACCTCTTTTGCCCTATCTTCAAGTGCTTCTCCTTTTACCACTTCTATTTGCTTTAAAGAAGTTTGTCTATTCTTTTTACAAATTTTTCTGTTGTTTGAAGGTGCTGTATTAGAATTAATGCAACCCAAGACTGAAATTTTACCTTCTTTTTGTGATTGTTAATAGAATACAAGCTCTAACATCCTAATTGATAAATGAAATAGATTTTAATATGAACATTTATTCAATCAAAGGCCTAAGATTTTGTTTCTTTGCTGTACCTGAATCTTATTTACAAAATGAATAACTATTTATCTTTGTCCTATTGGTAATAGGTGCATCGACTGCCTGTTGCAGCTACTTCCTTAAAAAGCTTTGAAAGCTATCTTGATCTTTCCTGTAATTGAGACTTGGATCTTAGCAACTTGAACATCTTGAATTTTGCAGGCAGTTTTTCACAACAAAGTTTGTAATGTTCTATTTATTTTCTTAAATTCCAGCCTTCTTTTATACCAATAGCATTTCTTTAAAAAAAAATCTTGTTTTCCTTTAACAGCTACAAAATATTTGCAGAATTCTGGAGTTCATTCTGTACTTGTTCAATAGTATTAACCAAAAAGAAAGTAAAATAAATATAGTCTTTTAAAAAATGTAGTCTTTAAATGCCATTTTTATATTTGTAGCTGGCATTTGAAATATTATCAAAAATTGGAATTCCATCATTTTGTATTCTTTCAAAATAATTCTGTACACCTCCGGGCCAATTGCTGCTTTTTAAAAGAATAATTGGATAGTAACTGCGTTATATTTGGGAAATTTCATTTTAGAAAATAGAACAGAGGCTGAAATTATACTGAAAGGTAAATTCTATGAAAGGTTATGAAAGCATGTGGATTTTGTGCCCTTTCAGAAAGTCAGCTATTTCCTAAAGAGAAAATAGTGCACCAAATATTTTGTATTCAATTTATTGCAACTGTCATTATCTAATTGTATGGCTATTTAAAACTAAAATCTATCTCTGTCCAATAGTTTGACTTTTAACCCTTACCTTTTTTAGAAAATTTATACTGAACACTGTGTTGGCTTGTTTCTATACTCTAAACACATTAGAGAGTGGCTAGGAAATATTTCTGAATCAAAAACTCAGACAGCTATATTATAAAAAATTGAACAGTTTGAGTGCAATACAATTTTTAAAATTTGGATATAAAAATAAGCCACGTAATAGGAAATATTTCCAACACATGTAAATCACATTCTCTGCATGTTTTGGAATTTCAGTGTAGTCTTTCCCCTCCCTCGCTAATATTTGTAAAGGAGTTTTTACCTGGCACCCACATCACTTCAGGTCTATAGAGTAAAGCCTGGCCTTCAAAATATCTTTTCCTAGCTCCTATCAAGAACAATCTAAAGCTCATACCTATTTTAGCTCAAGGTCTGGCTGAAAAGGTAGGTTTCCTCCCTCCAATCTTTCTGTTAGGGTTTGGGTCCAGATGTCCCCTCAAAACCTCATGTCATCGTAAGTTTTTTTACAGAATGGTTGAATCTGGACTGTGTGATCAATTCATAGCGCAACGCTAGGATTTAGAGTGCTGGGATTAAGAGTGGGTGTTTGCTGGATTGGTACACTGACTGGACTGACACTGCCCTAATCCAGGTAGACTGGATACAATAGAAGAGACAGAAAGAGGCCTGTTGCACTCTCTCTTCTTGTTGCTTTCTGTCTTCCACCACTGTAAACTGTTGCTCCTCTGCCGTGTGCCACCCTGCCCTGGAGCCAGCTGATCATAGACTGAAACCTCCATAAACTGTGAGCTAAATAAACCTTTCCTCCTTCAACTTCGGGTGTCAGCTATTTTGTCTCACCAATGAGAAAAGTAACTAAGACACTTTCTTTGTATCCAGTTATTGTAACTTAGGAATTTTGGTAATAACTTTTAGACCTACCCAAGCTCCTATTCATAGCATGCAGCCCAGTTCCAGTCAACCACTTGCTTTGAGGTCTGCGTGTCTGTATGTCTGACTGTATGTATGGAGGAGTTCGTTTTTAATTCCCATTACTTTACAGAATGACAATTCTAGATTGAGATGAGAGTGCATAGTGCTAAACTTTTGATAAAGATACTTACCTAGTGTTCAATATGGTTGTATCAGATAACTTTCAACTTTCTGTTTCAATGGTTGACCATTGCTATGCATTTACATTAGAATATTCTCAAAGTTTGTGTTTGCTATTTATTCCATGTTGATTATAAGTTTAGTCCTTATTTTTGCTTTCCAAACTGTATAAGGTCACTGAAAAAAAAATCATATGCCACTATTCTACAGAAAGCAAAAGATTTTAGAAAAATAAATAAATAACCATCACTTATAATAGTTACTTACACTGAAATAGAAAGTTTCAGTAATCGTATCAATCTTCATTTTCTTCAGGTTTTTTTGTTTTCCAGTACCAGGGATCGAACTCACAACCTTGTGCCTGACAGGCAGGCACTTAAGCCACTGAGCCAAACTCCTGGCCCTGTTGTTTTTTAAGGCAGGGTTGCACAATTGTAGTTCAGGCCGGCCTTGCTCACTTTGTAGCCCAAGCCAGCCTCGAACACACAATGCTCCACCTACTTCAACCTCCCGAGTACTGGGATTAAAGACGTGTGCAACCACGCCTGGCTTTTCTTCAATTTTTGAGTAAGTAACTGTAGCACTCAGCCCGAGCTGGCACTTGCAGTGAATAGTTCTACTGGATATTATGATTTGACTGCTATGTAAAGTAAATTGTGTCTTTGCAGTTTTGGTGACAGTTGTATCAATGGAATGACTGTGGGTCAGAACTTTGTCCTGTATTTCTAGCACAGTTTTATCCAATATTTCTAGCTCCACTGAAAAATAGATAATAAAACAATTTAATATTTTCAAATTTGAATCCCACAAAACATGGATTTATTGATTCAGTTTTTTCTCTAATTTTATTGTAACACTATTTTCCATAATTCTGTACTTGATTTTAAAACATTTATTAAAATGTTCGTATTTTATCACTAATCCAAGTAAATGGCAACTATTGATAGCCCTGTTAATTTTTACTAATATTTTAGAGTTCAAATTCAATATTAATTGGAATATAGGCAATATAACATACTGGCAAAGACTCAGGGTTCAAATCCTTCCTCTATGAATGGTAAGGAATACTCTCTCTCTGTCTTTCTCTGTCTCTGTCTCTCTGTCTCTGCCTTTGTCTCTCTCTGTCTGTGTCTCTGTTTCTGTCTCTCTCTCTGTATCTTTCTCTGTCTCTCTCTTTCCATATACATATATATAGATGGGATTTTAGCTCAGTGGCATAAGCACCTTCCTGGCAAGTGCAAGGTTGTGAGTTCAATCCCCAGTACCAAAACCAAAAACAAACAAACAAAAAAAGATGACATATGTATGTGATATGTTGGTGCATATTTATTTTGTTCATTTTTAGGAGCCACATTGTACAAATTTATGGTCTTTAGGTATTTATTTCTTCTTATAGATATGGTCATTTAGGCTGTTTCCTTGTATTTTTACTAGTATAAAAAGAACCATAAACATCTTTGCTTGTGTGTCTCTACATACAAATTGGACATAAGGAATTCACTTTGAAATATTTTATTCCAGAGAGTTTCTATTTTTCAGACTTTGTACCTCATGTTTCAAAATTGTTTTCCAATGTAATGACATCAAATTGTAATGTAACCAACAGACTTTGTGTCCATTTTATTTTCGTATTCTCCAGCAATTGGTATGGCCATGCTTTCAATAAATTTTTGCTCATTTGGTGTTTATTATGGTGATGATCAAGTTATAATCTCTTAGTTCCAAATTCACCCTGTGGTACTGTAGCTACAATTGTCTCCTCCTTTATGCTCTGGGAGAAGTTAGACTCTACTAGTAGAGGTACATGAAGAACCTGTGAGGCTAGAGGAGGAAAAATCATCTTTCTCCTTGTCCTGTTCTTATTATTCTGTCAGCATGAGAAAACAGTTTACCCCAGAAGCAGCAGTTAGGTTCTTGTTTTACTTTTATTCCATATTTCCTGAACTAGGCCTATCACACTCCCTCAGTAATAATACAAGGACTCCAAGAGTCTGACCACAGCTCCAAGAGTTATAACTCCATACATGTCCATCTGTGTATATGAAGTCTAAGAACAGCTGATCTCATAGCCCGGTGTGTGATCGGCTTTCCATTACTATAAAAACCACCTGAGATGAACCATCTTTTTCAAAGAGCCTTATTGTGGCTCACAGTTTTGGAGGTTTCACCAGTTGGCTCTACTGCTTTAGCCTTGTAGCTGTACATCGTGGCAGAAACATATGACAGAATGAAAACATTCATGTCTGGAGATGAAAAAGAAGTATTGGAGCTTCAATATCACCTTCCAGGATACAATCCTAATGACTATAAGAGTTTTCACTAGCTCTGCCTCTTAAAAGTCATACCACCTCTCAGAGCACTGATCCTGAGGACCATGTCTCTAACGTAAGCATGATTGGGAGGCACTTATCTAAGCTGTAACACAACTGGTCAATGATCTGATGCTATCAGGGCCTCTTCTGAGTTTCTGAGACCCTTCACCAACCAAGATGTTCATCCCTTCTGAGATTTCCTGTTTCTTACTTAAATCATTTTGGTTCACATAGTCTAAATTGTTTCATTTGCTTCTCAAACTGTGGAGTGCAAATTGCTTTCAGGAGCTTTTACCTCAATGGAAAAATGTTTCCCTCCTGCAGTTAAGTCTCCTGCTATATAATCAATGAATTTCTGTTGTCAATGTATCTTAAATTAATAAGTGTATTACATGGGCTTATGACTGTAGCCTGATGCAAATGACATATATAAAGTGATTTTCATTTTACCTTAAATTGAATTTCTTTAATTAATAGTGTGGTTGAGGAAATTGTCCTAGGAGACTTGGCTAATATGATTTCCTTCTTATGAATTGCTGAACCTTTTCCTTGCTTAGGTATCCTATTGATTTGTTGATCATCTTATTGATTTCTTGGGTTTTTTTACTTTATGTGAAGGGTAATTCTTCTCCTATTATAAATGCTTCAACAGCTATTTGTGCTTTAAAGCCATTTCTCTGTATGTAGTAAAGCATTCTCTGTTTTAATTCAGAAGTAGTAAAATTGCTAATTACTTTCTTCATAAAATCTGTTTCTTATCCATCTTTTAATATCCTTCTTGAACATGAATCATTGCAATGAGATGTCAGACCAATAAAATGCAAAACTTTCTGGCAGTTTATATATGAAGATATTGAATAACACATAATAAATATTATTTTTAATGTGGAGCTTTTCCCACAAGAAAGAAAAGTCTCTGAGAGTCAGACACATCAGTGGAACAGAGGTAGACAGTTAAGCATGTGAGTTGATGCTCCATCATGAGATCGGACATGGGGTTTGGTCCCTGATTGTTTCCACATTTAAAAAACATCATAAAATATTTTCAAAGATACCAAAAGTAGAAAGAAAAACCAAGTAAATTCTCATGCTTCAATCACCCAAATCAAAGAAAATTATTATGATTTTGCCACACTTGTTTTGAATCTCCTGTATTCTTTCTAAACCTAGTCCCAGATATAGTGTAGTTTTCACCACTTATTCACTTTTTATTTTATGAAAAAAATAAAACAAGATTTCATAACAAAATAATAAGAGAATAAAAATAGTTAATACATTGTGTATTGTTATCTTAAAAATAGTTACAGAGTACAAAATATGGTCATAAAAAGTTCTTTAAATGATGTTAGCTCTGTTATTTTTTTCAATGATATAACAGAAACAAGGGGAAAATTCGAGTCAGTTATACTACTAGTTTCTCGTAAATCACCACTCACACTTGAATAATACATATTCTCGAATAAAGGGAAATTCTTGAAGGTAATGACAGAGGAAAATAAACTGAGAAATATTTCCAAACTCCTGAGAGAAAGTGAGTACTAGTCTAGAATTTTATGATCATATTAACAATTATTCAAAAGAGAGAAAAAATACTCTTTTTGAACAAAAAGATTTAAAATTAAGCTAAGACCAGCCTCCCACAAAACAGACCACTATTAATTGATATACTTTATGAAAAATTGCAGCCACTTTTCATTATTCGTGCTAGCTATAATCTATAAAGTGAACAGTGAATTAGTGGAGTATTCTGCAAAGACTGAACAATTAGTGACCTACAGTTTCAAAAGGAAGTGCAGAGTTATATTCTAGAGAGCTTCCTGTCACAACATTTTCAAAACCAAAATGCCATGTACATTATTAATATTTGTTTGCTAACATCCCTGTAAAGCAAATGGTCTCATAATGTTGAATACCTGCCCTGCTACATAATCCTTTACTATAGGACTCTTAGCAAGTACTTTTGAATTTTTCCATAGCTTCTTCATCTCAATATTCTTCATTTCTTTTACATTTAGTATTTTTCATGCTTTATTATTTTTTGACACATGATCCCTGGGAGATGTTAGCACAAGCTAAGAAATGATTAAAAATCCTTGACCCTGAATAAATGTGAACATGAATTAATTTGACTTTCAACCTCATGACATGGTCCACTACACATTTTTTATCAACTATCATTTCATGAACCAACATATTTAGTTGCTTTTCCATCTTTTTCCTATTCACATTACACTATCCATATCTATATATCTACCTCTATGTCTTTATCTATATCTGTATTTGACATTTTTATATGTATACGCATATCTATATCTAATCTATTTCTGTACTTTGTTTAACACTTTCTAGAGTGATGTTATTTACCAATTAGTGAATTTTCTCTTTTTTTTCTAAATGTAGAGTACTGTCGACTCATCGGCACTGAACTCACAGATAAAAGCACTACAACTTATAGCTGAATTCAAACTGCCTAACACATTTTCTCGAAAGACACATTATTGTGTCTTATGCTTAGAAATATTAGAGAAAACAACAGTGTTGGCTCAAGAGGCTCTTTAACATAAAATTACAAAAAATAAAAACATACATGCATACACAGCTCAGCATTAAATTAAGCACAAAAGGGGCACTTATTTTCATTATGATAGTAGAACCAAGAAAGCAAAGTTCTACTGGATATCTGCAATCTGAGTAGTCAAATTTTCAGTGCTCTGTGAATGACCAAAAAGGGGCTGTAAGCATGAATTTTGGCATTACAAACAATTTTGACAGGTAGATGAATAACGAAGATCAGTTTGACAGAAGGAAGGAGGGGATTAAAAAAAAATTAACCAAAAATTCAGTGAGCAAATATACCAAAGTTTTGGCTCCAAGAATCTCAAATAATTATATATAATTTTACATTAAAAGCATTTATACTGACAATACTGAATCAAAGTATCATATAAGTATAATGGAGGAGTCAAAATTAGTATCTGCTATGTTTGTAAGTATATTGTGATATTTAAATCAAATAAGAATTGAAAAATGAATTATATTACTAAAAGAATGAAGAAAGAACATTTCACCTTCAAGGAATATAGGCAAGAAGGGAAAATAAATAGAAGATGATAAATTCACAATAGGGAAATAAATAAAATAAAGGACTCAAAAAAGAAAAATTTAAAAAAGTAAGCACAAGGTAAAAAGAAATTGCAAATATAAATAATGAGAAAAATATGAACAAAGCAATATGGGAATAATAGAGGTCTATGGTGTTTATAAATATAAAGCCAAAAAGTTTGTTAGATAAATGCTAACTAAAATAAAGCTTGTATAATAATACTATTAAGCAAAATAGAATGTATGGCAAAATGCACTATACATGATACATTATAAAAATAACACTTTATCAAGCAAATTAAACATGAATCATATTTACTTAGTCTCAGAGTATATTGTTGTGACCAATATAATTTCAAGAGAAAACAATTGCTTAACACACTTTTACTAAAAACTTACCTAAGAAACAGACCACACAAACAAAAATAGATGAGAAAATAAGAGATATGAATAGTAGGATTAAAAGCCACATAAAAATACCACATGCAGGGCCGGGTCCGCATCCCGCGCAGTGCCCAGCACAGCTCCCTGGGACCGGGAGGCCTTGGCCCCCACCCAGTAAAGGAGTAGACTCCACCTGCACGCCCCGGGAGGCCGCCCTTCCTTGCTGTGCATGGGACACAGCCCACTGCGTCCCGCGATCCTGCACGCCACGAACCTCAGGGAGACGCCGGCCAGCCGCGCAGGACACAGAGGTACGCAGCCCAGCCCAAATCAGCCCAGGAACCCAGAGCTGCTCACCAGGGAACTGAGCAACATAGCTGCAGGGTACTGGAGAGCTTGGACCCCCCCCACCAGAGTGCAGAGCGCACGGCGGCTCCATTCTTCAGCCGCGCGGCTCCGCTCGAGCGTCTGCCATCCCACAGCTCCTGTGCGGGCCGCGCCGCCCAGCAGGGTTGCTCCCGGCACTGTAGGCCTGGGATCTGCCCGGGCCTGCCCCACAGGCATAGCTGTTGGGCTGAGCTTGCGGACAGAACCAGGGTCGGGTCCGCGTCCCGCGCGGTGCCCAGCACAGCTCCCTGGGACCGGGAGGCCTTGGCCCCCACCCAGTAAAGGAGGAGACTCCACCTGCACGCCCCGGGAGGCCGCCCTTCCTTGCTGCGCACAGGACCCAGCCTACC